>JAJOZX010003553.1:245000-497337 GCA_023014485.1 Bathynomus jamesi | reverse complement strand
CGAACCTGAAGTGGACTGGCACTTTCATAGGCTCGGTGACACTAAAAGGGTCAGGACGCTACAAACTTTGACGGGCACTTTCGAGAAACGAAATAAAATAAGCGTTCCTTAGTGTTCTGTTCTTGGTCACGTGTTTGGAAATTTTACAGCCAGATGAGGGAGGCGAGGGAAAGAAATTTTCCGTTATGCTCCTACAGATTTATAACCAACTGTATTTCTGTTGTATGTACCGTACTATATTAATCACTGCAATATTAAGTTTGTTAATTAAAGGAAAAAGCCATGCAGTCTTTCCTTTCCTTGAATATTGCTGCAAATATTTTTGATGACCCCAAATAAACTAATTAGCTATTCCAGTAATTACCTCGTCAACCTATCAAATTATAAATTACTGTAGCCTATCCTCGAAAAGTAACCTATACAATTAAGCTCTACAAATTTACCTCAGTTAAGCGCTGCCGCTATGAAAATGGTGCCTATAACTTGGGCCCAATAAAGTAGTGATATATATATATATATATATATATATATATATATATATATATATAATATATATATATACAGGGTGTCCCGTAAGTCTGGAACCATAGGGCAAAATGATAAAAACGGCAATAAAAACGCCGAAGAGACTTTTGGGGACTGTTTGTGAAATGAACGAGGATGGTAGCGGCTGTGTCATCGTCGGTGGATGTCCTCGGAGGTCCACTGCGTGGTTCATCTCCTATGGATCCCGTTTCCCTGAACTTTGCTACAAGTTTGCCGACACAGTTGTGTGTTATCAGCGCGCAGTCCGGATGCAATCTGTCAAATTCCTCAGCGACAGCGACCTCCCTCTGACTCCGATTTCCTACAAGCAGAATTACCTGGATGCGTTCTTCCTTACTCAAAGACATCATGGGCACTTGCATAAACGGAAAAACATGAATTACTTGTTTTACCCTATGGTTCCAGACTTATGGGACACCCTATATACAGGGTGTTTCAGGAGGAAAGGTCAATACTTCGGGAGGTGATAGTATCGGTCATTGTGAGAAAAAAAGTTCATATGAACATGTGTCTAATTCTGAATGGTTACGGAGATAGAGCTGTTTGAATCTACAAATACAAAAGCATTGTTAATGGTAATCAAGAAAGAGAAACCAATTACTGTTTCTAACATTTAGTGTTTAAACATTAGCATTTTGAATGGTATCAGATACAGAAATGACAAATTTGTTACAGTTTACAATACGTTTTCGAAAATCCCACCGTCAACCTCAATGCACTTTGCAACTCGTGTGCGAAGATCGCGTGTTGTTCGTCTGAGTTGATCTTGACGTTCCTTTAAGCGGGCAGCAGCATCCAAAATGCGCGCGAGCAATTCGTCTCGTGTATCCAACTTTCTTTTGTAAACTTGACTTTTCATCCACCCCCACAAACAATAATCTAACGGAGAGACGTCTGGAGACCTTGGTGGCCATTGAATGGGACCACCGCGGGGGGAGGAAGAGCTGCGCGCGCATCAGATTCAAACAGCTCTATCTCCGTAACCATTCAGAATTAGACACATGTTCATATGAACTTTTTTTCTCACAATGACCGATACTATCACCTCCCGAAGTATTGACTTTTCCTCCTGAAACACCCTGTATATACTGTATATATACAGATCTTTTCGGTTTGACAGCCGGCGACAAAAAAAAAAAAAAAACTTTTTTATTTGGTTAATGTTTATTACATTTAAGAATAATACATTTTAGTTTAGAGAAATGAAAAAGAGTATCAAGAAAATGGGAATGAAATGGAAAAAAAAAAAAAAAATGAAACATTACTAGCAGAAGCCCATAGTAAAAATAACACGTTTAAACAATCAACAGGGGCAACCTACGGAAAAAATTAATGAATACCCGGTTAGGTCAACTGTACGCCCTTGACGATTGGTTAGGTTAAGTCGTAATATTTTCGTTAGTTTTACAGCAAACTAAGGAAAATATCACGACTTAACCTAACCAATCGTCAAGGGCGTACACTTGATCTAACCGGTGTATTGAACAATTCAACGTTGTTTTCGTTATTTACTTTATTACTTTCCTTTTATCATCGCTCTTTCTTCTCTTTACACTCGCTCCGCTCTACTTTATGAACGCGGGTAGACAGCTCGAGCCGGTTGGGGACATTAAAATTTCGAACAATGAAGGAAGGAACCCGTGGATAAATTACACAACTATTATTACTATATACTGACTTTTTATTTACGCCGAAACATTTGAACAAACGCGGTAAAGCGAGTGTGAACCCATCGTTAACCTTTTATCTCGGAGAGAGAGACAATTAAATATTTTAGAATCGCTCTAACATATTAATAACAAACACCTAACAAGGACGCCCGCCCGAAGACTGGATTGGGGCATCCTTCTTTCTCTCGGCCCATTTCAGGTGTTGCCAACGGCGCTAGGACAGTTTGCCTACGGACAGTTTGCCTACGGACAGTTTGCCTACGGACAATTTGCCTACGGACAGTTTGCCTACGGACAGTTTGCCTACTGGACATTATGCCTATGGACACCATGCCTATGTGGTATATTTACCCTTACCTTATTTAACTTATTTAACTTATTTAATTTCAGATTCATGCAAAAGAATTAATTCAAAATTAAAATGTGTTGTTGCCCTTAATAGCATAAATGTCTGAAAATATATCAAGTAAGAAAGGGAAACAGAAGTTTTCACATAATGGATATTTGTATGTGTTTGATAAATGTAGCAAGCGCGACCCTTCGTTACTTTTTTGGCGGTGCGAGCAAAAGAGTCAGTGTATTATAAGGTGTGTATATATAATATGGGTACTTTTCCGTTATCTGCCCCCTTGACGATTGGTTAGGTTAAGTCGTGATATTTTCGTTGAAACTAACGAAAATATCATGACTTAACCTAACCAATCGTCAAGGACGTACAGTTGACCTAACCGGGCAGTGACGATTGGTTAGGTTAAGTTGTGATATTTTTGATAGTTTTAATGAAAATATCATGACTGAACCTAACCAATCGTCAATGGGGCAGATAACGGAAAAGTACCCATATTATATATATACACCTTATAATACACTAACTCTTTTGCTCGCACCGCCAAAAAAGTAACGAAGGGTCGCGCTTGCTACGTTTATCAAACACATACAAATATCCATTATGTGAAAACTTCTGTTTCCCTTTCTTACTTGATATATTTTCAGACATTTATGCTATTAAGGGCAACAACACATTTTAATTTTGAATTAATTCTTTTGCATGAATCTGAAGTTAAATAAGTTAAATAAGTTAAATAAGGTAAGGATAAATATACCACATAGGCATGGTGTCCATAGGCAAACTGTCCAGTAGGCAAACTGTCCAGTAGGCAAACTGTCCAGTAGGCAAACTGTCCGTAGGCAAACTGTCCAGTAGGCAAACTGTCCGTAGGCAAACTGTCCGGCCACGGTTGCAAACTAGTATTTTATATGCTTAATTTCAAACAAAACATGGTGCTACTATAGCGTGCGGTCTACAAAGATATCTTTAGTTTACAAAATTATTTGCACTGAAGTGACCTGACCTGACCTGACTTGAATTTGTGCTGACCTGACCTGACCTGACATGACTTGAGTCATTTCAGGTCTTTTCAGGTCATCTTTAGAGACGAATGTGAGGTCAAGGCCGACTATAAAAGGGGGAATCATGAAGACAAATATTAGTTCAATTACATTAAAACAAAAGATTTAAAGGACAAATAAAACAAACAATTCATTCTATGGGATATAATGCCCAGTTAGGTCAACTGTATGCCCTTGACAATTGGTTAGGTTAAGTTGTGATATTTTCGTTAGTTTTAACAAAAATATCACAACTTAACCTAACCAATCGTCAAGGGCATACAGTTGACTTAACCGGGCATTATATCCTATCGAATGAATTGTTTGTTTTATTTGTCCTTTAAATCTTTTGTTTTAATGTAATTGAATTTGTAAATATGTTGTAGACCGCACGCTATAGTGTAAATATCTTTGTAGACTGCACGCTATAGTAGCACCCAAAACCTTATTTTTTTATTTACGAACATACCATCATTAAATTTCTTATTAAACATTATTATCTTTTTTATTAAAAAATTACCAATACACGACACAGGGCATTCAATTAACCATATTAAAACTTTCAGGGATTTTGGAATATGATATTCTCTAAACTAAAATGTATTATTCTGAAATGTAATAAATATTAACTAAATAAAAAAAGCTGTTTTTTTTTTTTTTCGCCGGCCGTTAAACTGAAAAGATTCCTTATATTTCTTAAATGATCACTTCATTGATGAACTTTTCACTCTAATGTGGTATTTCATGATGGTTATTTAACAATTATGAAAGAAGTTACCGACTCACTTATCAGTTTATACTTTACATTCATTTATGCTATTATGTAAAATGGCTCTACTCTCCAATAATGATGTTTGGGGTTGTTTCTTTCGCAACGACAAGTTCGTGTGACGATGACGTACACCTTCACGTGAGATTCGAACCACGGTAGCTACATCATCGGAATTCACCTATTATCAACAGACCCAACATCACTTAACTTCGCTGATCTGTCGGGAAGTAGTGTTTGACTTTATGGGTCATTTACTACCTTGTATCTCCATCAATACCTCTTAATAACTCTAGTACCCTTTAATAATCCCAATACATATTAATAGGGGCGTAACTGGAGTAAAAAAGTTGGGGGCCAAACACAATCCTATTGTTACAAGTACTCATTATTTATGGGAGTAATTATAAAAGTTTTCCCCCCCAACTTTTATAATTACTCCCATAGATAATGAGTGCTTCTAACAATAGGATTGTGTCCGTCCACCGAACTTATTTATTCATTTATACATCCAGGCTATACAAGACTATAAACAGCATTACCCACTCTAACAGTAGCATTCACACCTCACACGCGGCTATCTGTCGCAGCCAAAATAATATCCCAACATACACACAACAAGCTAACATTCTAGTTAATCACTATGCAAAGATGAGTCACTTAAACAGAGAAAACAACCAGAAACACGCAGACAAACAAACAGCCAGACACAAAAAACCTACAGACTCGACACAACCATTACACCCTTCAATACAGACCAAACCACCAAGATCATCAAAAACATTAAGAATTCGAAGGCTACTGGACCAGACAACATATCTAACATACACCTTAAACACTTGGGCCCACAAGGAATACTAGCTCTCACAAATATCAGCACATATTCATACCAACACTGTATTATTCCTGACATATGGAAACAAGGTAAAATTATTACACTACTCAAACCAAACAAAAATCCAACAGAACCAGCTTCCAATAGACCCATTACTTTACTATGCACACCTTCCAAACTAACAGAAAGACTAATCTTACAAATCACCAACCCACACATTCCACTATCGCCTACTCAACATGGATTTCAGACCTCACCACTCAACCACGACATTACTCACTAACCTCACGCAGCACATCATGGATGGCATCAACTCCAGACGACCAGCTCAACGTACACTATTAGCAACAATAGACATTAGTAAAGCATTTGATGCTATCCCACGCTTCCCTCTCATAAACAAAATACTCAACACAAACATGCACAATAACACCAAAAGGTGGCTGAGCAACTATCTTTCAGGAAGATACTCACATGTCACATTTAATGACAAATCATCCAAAAACAAGCTTTTTCCGAACGGGGTCCCTCAAGGCTCTGTTCTCTCACCAACACTCTTCAACTTATACATGCATGACATTCCAACACCCACAGATAACAAGCTTACCTTATCATAATATGCAGATGACATCACTCTAACATCCACCCACAACAACATCGACACCGCTACAAATAACCTACAAACATACATAAACAGTATACAAGACTGCCTCACACACAATAGACTCAAAGTAGCGCCCACAAAATCAACCATCACCTTGCTTACAATCAACACAAAAGAACACCAGGTAATTCCATAGCTTACACTAAACAACACCAACATTCCACACACTCACAGGACCAAAATACTTGGGGTCACATACAGCACATCATTATCTTTTGCAAACCACATTCAGGATATTAAAAACAAATGTACGTCAAGACTTAACACGCTTAGGGTACTAACAGGCACAAACTTTGGACACCAGCAGGAAACAACATCACTCATATACAAACAATATATTCGCTCAGTTATGGAGTATGCTAGCCCATGCTGGGCACCCATTATCTCAAACACACACATAAACACCTTACAGACAATACAAAACAACGCACTTCGTATCATTACAGGATGCACTCAAACAACACCAATAGAACACCTGCACACAGAAAAAAAAAAAAATACTGAAAGTTAGGGAACATTTAGACATGAGGGGAACACAATTCATGGCAGCAGCGACAACTAACCCACAACACTCTTGCCACTACATGTACAATCATGCACCAACACCTCACACCATTAAGGTAAGACCAGAGAGACATTATAACCAAATACTCCATTCCGTACCACGCCCCACAGACATCACACAGTACAGAAAACACACACACACACACCTAACCCACAAAGCACTGACACGACTCGGTCCGAATGCGGTCCTAGGTGCGAAGCCGCCACCCATTAACAGGTCAGAGATCAGCCTGAGCAGATCGGATCGAGTTAACTTAGCACGATTCCGATGTGGACATCACCCCAACTTACGGACATATAAACACAGACTAGACAACCCCATAGACGACACCTGCCACCTGTGCCAGGACATACCACAAACAATTGAACACATTATGACAGACTGTACCGCTGTAGCACAACAACGAACACAATACAACATCACTAGTGCGCTGAACCTCTGGTCCACTCCGGAGAGGGCGATCGGTTACCTGCGTGCCGCCGGCTTGCTCGATCAGGGTGCGCTGATCGGCTAAACAACAACAACAACAACAACAACTAATTTATGCCACTGCCCCTTAATAACCCCAATACCAATAACCCCACCAAACTTTTACAGAAAAAAAATATATATCTATGCTGTACATATATACTTATTAATGTTTTTTCTTTGGAAATTCAGGATAAATTTTGAATTCCTTTTTGTGTATTTGTATAGATTTCCTTTTACCGAAATTGTTTTAACGAGAGTTAAAGAAATGTCTTTTATTTTTTAGTTCGCTGCAACTTTTCATTTAACTTTTATTTATTTTATTAACTGAATTTGGAAGTTAGCTTCTTTCTGCTCAATTTGACACAATATATACATTACAAAAGTTAATAATAATGAGGGCAAATATAGTATTGCTCAGTATTAATCTTTCAGTTTTAGTAGTGCGTTCGAACGTGTAAAGTTCTTGAAAAATGTTTTTCTTTCTCCCTTAAAGATATAAAAGGGTTCAGTAGCGTATTAATGATTGATTTACTGTAGTACTAATAATGAGCTCTTCAGAGTCATAGTAAATCACTTTTCGAGTTAAAAATAACATCCACTGCGAATTAAGGTTACCTAAATTAGGTAATGAACCCGATTCTCCTTCGTTTACTCTAATGAACCACAAGTGATGGGGAGGAATTTTTTCTTGTCAGAGTAAACAAACGTATAATCTTTCGCTCTTAATTTGATGCCCCGACAGTGGGTCCTTTACCTTCTCCGATGTCAATCATTTCAAATTGCTTTTTATTTGGAATCAAGATGTTTATCATGTCCATTCCGAAATGAATTATAGGGTGTAACACTTACGTTGGAGGGCCAAGTTTAATACCAAGAGAAGTAATGCTATTCATATACTGTAGATATATGAGTTACATTATACATGCGTGTATACATGCCTTTACATTTATGGTGTTTATATAGGTATAAACTACGTCATAAAAGCCTAAATTAAGCCAGACTAACCTAGAGCCACAACTAACTTAACCTTTGGTTGCAAAGGGGTCTTCTTCAAGCATGAATAAAATCGCCTGGCATTCATTACCCAGAATGAAATCTTAACGTAACCTAACTGACCAACAAATAAAAGTTTACACACCTGGACTTAAAAGAAGAAAATGTAATATGTTGCTATAAGTCAGGGGTCCCCAACCCTGTGCCCGCGAGCACCATGGTGCCCGCCGACCCTTTTGCGTGTGCCCGCCACTGACTGACTACGATTGATAAGTTTTTATTTAAATTTTTAATAAAATGTTAAGTATGTTACATATTTTAAATATTTAGTTACTAAATATTTAAAATATGTAAGATACTTAACATTTTATTAAATTTTAGTAGTTAATTACAGAAACAGATGCTCATTTATTTGAAAATAATTATTTCTTTATAAATAAATTAAGTTATCGTTTTGATAATTTTTCTAAGATTCTTAGTTAGCCCATCCTTGTTTTTTTGTGTGTATTATGTTCATTATTTTACATAGGAATTAAATGTGTTTTTTTGTGTATTACGTTCATTATTAAGTCCAACTTAAATTTGCTTTGAAAAAGTAAATGGTTCCCGCCGCACTACCGGTAGTCTTGAATGTGCTCTTCGGCACAAAAAGGTTGGGGACCTCTGCTATAAGTTATCGTTTATTTTTAAATGAGCGAGTAATGACTACATGCTTTTTATTTCGATCAACATTATTCACTTAAAACAATTAAATATTTTCGCTATATTGATAACTCGTAAAAAGAAGCGCGTGTCTATGCAGCTGTTTTCATACGAGGGTACACACTCATTCATAAAACTCCTTATTGAACTATTTACTCAAAGTCAGAGATAAATTTGGCTTATTTTAGGTCTCCTTTAATGGACTCCCAGTATTTGAACTGTTTTGATTATTTAAAGTTTACGTAGGAAGGCCTTTCTTTATTCTGTTTAGAAAAGTGGGATAAGATTTCTTTTATGATGGATTAAGAGTGTTGTTTTATTGTAACGCATTTGTAAATTCCGAGTTAAACAAAGTAAGTTTTATTCGATTGTTATATATATATATATATAAGTATATGTGTGCATGCTGCTGAACAATATTTAGACAAACGTTAAATTTAACACAACTAGAACATTTTGCGTGTGGTCAACTAGTATACAGGGTGTTTCACAACCGGTCTGCCATATTTTGAGAGGTGATATCGAGTGAAAAAGTTAATACAACATAGGTGCTATTTCCAACCGTTGCAGAGCTACGGACGCTTTAAGATGAGCAAACAACAAATCCCTACTTGTGTGTAGTTCGATAGATGGCAGCACTGGTGGTAGTTTCGGTTAACGAAGTTACCACTACTAATCCTCAGTTTTTCTTTCAGTTGGTTCTGATGTGTGGTACGAGCCACTGTGTTGCGCTAAAGTGAACAATCAAAATGAATCAACAGTTCACACCCGCTGAATACGCTGATATCCATTTCATTTATGGATTCTGTGATGGTAACAGCAGAGCGGCAATTGAGGAATATCGAAGACGTTTTCCGAACCGCCGAATACCGAACAGGCAAGTATTTAGTGACACACCAGAAATTAAGGGAAACAGAGACAATTGTTCCTCGTAACCAAGAACATGTAGCACGACGGCCCGTTGCTGTGGAGGAGCGCATACTGGAGCTAGTACAACGTAGCCCAACTACCAGTGTTCGAAGGATTTCTGAACGAATTGGTGAATCCGCATCGCGTGTATGACGAACCATACATGATGAGGGTTTGTATCCCTATTATTTGCAACGTGTGCAAGCTCTTCAACCACATGATTACGATAAACGTGTTCAATTTTACCAGTGGATGGTTTTGCATCGCCAAATTCTTAATCGCATATTATTTAGTGATGAAGCACAATTCATTCGGGATGGAATTAACAATAGACGAAATTCCCACTTGTGGTCCGCCGATAATCCCCACGGTATCGTTGAAGAAAACTTTCAACATCGATTCTCGGTGAATGTTTGGTGCGGTGTAATTGGAGATCAGCTGACTGGACCGTTCGTTTTGGAACAACAATTAACTGCTGATATTTATCTGAACTTCCTGACCAAGAATTGTCGCTTTTGATGGAGGACGTGCTCTTGGAGACAAGGCGCAGGATATTCTTTCAGCACGATGAGGCGCGACTACATTTTGGTCATCTTACGGATTACTTGAATCAGCGTACGGGAATCGTTGAATTGGTTGTGCTGGTCCAATATCGTCCTCGAGATCTCCGGACCTAACCCCGTTAGATTTCTTTTTATGGGGCCTTATGAAAGAGATGGTCTGCAAGACCAAAGTACAAACGAGAGAGGAAGTCATTGAAAACCGAGGCAGACATTTTGAACATTTATAAGGTGTATCTCATAAAATGTAACGATAAATACATCAGATTAATAATACTCGCGTTTATTTTTTCCGTGCACCTTAAAACGTCCGTAGCTCCGCAGTGGTTGGAAATAGCACCTATGTTGTATTAACGTTTTTACTCGATATCACCCCCCAAAGTATGGCAGATTGGTTGTGAAACACCCTGTATATGTAAAGTGCCTATGATTGCGGAACACTCTCTCTCTCCTCTCTCTCTCTCTCTCTCTCTCTCTCTCTCTGTCGTGGTGGCACAACATCGCGAAGTATGAACGACTCAATATATCACTTGCTGCAAAAACATCTTTCACGCTCACACACTTGCCTGCTTTGTTAATATGTCTAAGAGTAGAGTAGAAAAATAGTTTGTAGAAACATATAATTTCATAACGAACAAAAAACTAAAAAAATGCATGACATGGATTAAGTGAGGTAGAGTTACGTTTCTGCCGTCACGATTTCTTTTTTTCTCTTCTTTCTGCATGCACGTGACAGGTGAGGGCATAGTGTGGATCATTTGATTTCTGTTCTTAATTCCTGCTGCCGCCCTTTCGTGTAGAAGCATTTCATCACTTTGTCGGCGTGATGGCTTTGCGCGTACATGGGTGTAGACATGGAGAGTTTAACCTTTACCTCTCTCTCAATCCTTTTGGGGCTAACCTGAAGTGGGTCTTGTTGGACCGATACCTCGGTAAATAAAGCTGTAAATATTTTGTATAAAATCAAAACCATATGTTCGAGGTTTTTCTGACGATACCAAGCAGATGACACAAAATCAGCACAAACATATTATTAGTTAGTTTATACAAGTGTGCCATCTAGTGTACGATTTCTATGTGTGAATAACGTAATTGTCGAGCTAGTTTATATATTCTTTTTCCTTTAAAATTTCCTTGGCTACTTTTTTAGGGTCATGGTATTTTCTTCAACCTTTTTCCGTACCCGCCTTTGGCGAGGAGAGAGCAGAGGGTCGGGAGAGAGAGTTATGCTTTTCTATTAATTTTTCTACTACTGCTAGAATACTGTAGTTAAAAAATGAACTACAGTAGTTTAATAACAAGAACCTTCCCGAGTGGACCGAAAGGTCTTTGAGGCTTCCTCTTGTCCTTGTAATTCTCTCTCTCTCTCTCTCTCTCTCTCTCTCTCTCTCTCTCTCTCTCTCTCTCTCTCTCTCTCTCAATAATTTAATGGAGTGGTCTAATAAATGGCAAATGAAATTTAACGCAGATAAATGTAAAGTCCTGCATATAGGTTACCACAATGGTAAATTTAACTACACTATGGGAAATAGTGTGTTAAATGAAGCTGGTGAGGAAAAAGATTCAGGTGTCATTGTTATTAAAGATTTAAACTTCTCAAAACAATGCTTAGTCGCGAGCAGTGAGGCTTAATGAGTATTGGGTTCTACTTCTCGTAATTTTCAAAATAAATCTAAAGATATTGTTTTGACATTATATAAGTCGCTTGTTGCTGTACAATTTTGGTCACCCGACATAAAGAAGGCTATATAAATCGTAGAAAGGGTCCAGCGCCGGGCAACAAAGCTTATTCCAACTTTACGTGCTAAACTGTATGAAGATAGACTCAAAGATATGAATTTGTATACGCTTGGAATTCGGCGTTTAAGTGGCGAATTAATTCAGGTGTTTAAATTTTTAAATCGTTTTGACAACGTAAATTACAAGAATTTCTTTAACTTCGTCGATAAGAACATGACGAGAAATAATGGTTTTAAAATTAGGGGTAAAAGATTTGAGGCAAACGTAGCGAAGGGGTTTTTCACCAAAAGATAGTTGAGAGGTTGAATAGTCTACCCACGTGGGTCGTGGCAAGCACTTCAGGTAATATGTTTGAGAATAGGCTGGATGGGTATTTCAGTAGCATCAATTTGCATTAAAGGGCGGGTAAATTGGGGATGTGATTTTTAATTAGTATAGGTTAGAAAAAGAGATTTTCTCTACTCTCGTGATGGCACAAAAGATGTAAATGTAGTAGGAGTCGCTGGTCTGGTTACAGAACACTATGTGTTGCCATTGTGAGAACGCTTGTGAGTCAAAACTTCCGAATAAGTCTACAAAAAGGGAGTTGGTTGGGGTGTAGATGGGAGTGGTGATGTTTCCTTTTGATCGTAAATGTAGTAGTAGGCGCTGGTCGGGTCTGGTACCAGAACACTGGGAGTTCTCAAATGATAGACTTTATTTTTTTAAATTTTTATTTCTGTTTCTAACAGGTGGGACTTCTCGGGAGTCAAAACCTCCGAATAGCTAATTAAATTATTTTGAGAAGCCACTCCTCTCTCCCCTTCCTTCTTTCTTCTGCTCCTTCAGTCCTTTCTTTTTTTTTCATTATTAAAAGGGTTCTGCTTGAGAGATAGAGTAGAAGATAGTAAGATAGAGTAGAAGTAGTAATGCTCCTTTTGCAGTAAATGTAGTAGGAGGCGCTGGTCGGGTATGGTTTCAGAGCTGGGAGTTCTCAGATGATACCCCATTGGTAAAGAAGAGAAGCTTGATGGGATCTGTCGGGAGCCAAATCCTCCGACTAGATGTTTTCGATTTTAGGAACGCTACTTGGATTTATAGTGTAGGAGTGTTAGTACTTTTTAGGTAAATCGCGGACGCGGATTCTTAACTTGTAAGTCTGGCCAGTTGGAGGTACCCTTTGGACCAGTGCTCCTTTATGTTTGTTTAAACTTTTTTTCCGACATTTAGTCCTCCCACCACTTTAGAGAAATTACTCTGATTGTATTGTGCCCCACATAGCATGATCAACCATCGAGCAACTCATCTTTTGGTGACTTGTCTCATTGACACCTCTAAGTGGAAGACTCTTGAATTCCCTGTAAGAACAACGGGTAATCACCCACGAAACACTTCCATTCTCCATAAGGGGACAAGTACTCGGGGATAGTTACAGGGACCTTCCTCTGATATTCCTCGCCGGAAAGAGATTTTCTCAAATTCAATATATCACTTGCCGCATAAACACCTTTCACAGCGGGAGACTCACGTTGAAACTCGTGGCACTCAAAGGGTTGGCAGACACATACATTTGACAGACATCCAATTAAAGAAAATACGCTCAAACAGTCCATTGCCTTGTTAATCTATTATATATTTTCATAGACTATATAAGTGTTTTACGGAAATGCATAATATTATCTGGGTAATTCCTATGCTTTATCTAGATAATTCCGTGCGAAGAACGCAATAGCGATATGATAAATTTTCGGTACGGTGGCTTTGAAGGCTACGGAGAAATGATGCAACAACGAAATGATAACTTCTTGTAAGTAATAAATAAATAAAAATCCCTTAAAAATGCATGGCGTAGATTAGATTAATTACTTTAGTATTCATGCTATCATTTATTTTCGGCTGTCTTCTAATGCGTAACTGAGTATCAAGGTTTAAGTTTTCAGTATTCCTTTTTTTCAGTGTTATTTCTTACTTTTTTACTTTCTTTTTGGGCTAACTTTGAATGGATCTTATGGTCTTTGTTAGCCTGTAACTTTGTAATTCTCTCTGAATATCTTCATTAAATGATAATAACTAACACGCACATCTGCAATATTTTACATGTATGTACGAGTACATTGTACAGTATACATTTCTCTAAATAACAAGAATTTTGAAGAAATCCTTTGATCACAGTCAAATACTCCATTTAAAACTGAGTAAAGAATTATTTTCTTTATATTTACGTTTTGAAATAAACAAGTTTTCTTTTCGATGACGGAATAAACCTTGAAGCTCGTAGTATAATGGTTTGGCAGCCATAATGGTAGTTACTCTACGTATTTGCGAACTAAATGCGAGATTGAGTATAGTTAGTCTTGAGTCATGTCCATAAATATGTTGTCGGCTCTTTCTTAAACGAGTGCATTGTTTAGGCCAAACATTATCCATTGATGAATGATGAGGCAATTAATATGTTTGACGTGTTTTTCACCTCATTTATCTTTACCTTCCATTTGTAAACATCTTTTGATATTGTTAGGTTTAATTAGTTAATCTCTCTCTCTCTCTCTCTCTCTCTCTCTCTCTCTCTCTCTCTCTCATATATATATATATATATATATATATATATATACTGTATATAATCACTTCCTTTGGGAAACATTTATTATTAATGTTCTTAATTTAAATAGCAATATGTAAGGTTTTACTATAAACGGAGTGTGCGAAATTTAATAACTAATTCCAATAAACCAAACTTATTGAACCTAATCTAATTACCCGAATTTAAGTCAACCCAATTTTAATTTAAAAAAAAATAGAAATTTGAAAACAAACCCCAGTTGATTGACACAGGTGACTCATTTTCAGACTCTTCCTGCTCCTGTGCCAGTGAAACGTGTTCGTTAGTAGAGATTCTTCAGTAAATTAAAAATGATTAGTAAGCAAACTGTTGTCATCATTTTCAGTCCAAGATTTAGGACAACAAACGAGTTTTCCTCCATTTATTAAACAATATGATTAAAATTACTGATGGTAAATATAAAATATAATTTCATAGTATGGAACGCACTTTCTAGGTATCTCCCGAGCAAGTGAGGAATCATAATTTGCATCTCATTTGATAATTGTGTAAATAGTTCGGAATGGATAGATATTGTATACAGGATTTAATTAATTTATAATGGATTTATGTCTATCTACTCGTATAAAACATCAGTAAATAATTGCGTTTGGACGTCATTT
This sequence comes from Bathynomus jamesi, assembly GCA_023014485.1. Taxonomy (NCBI): domain Eukaryota; kingdom Metazoa; phylum Arthropoda; class Malacostraca; order Isopoda; family Cirolanidae; genus Bathynomus; species Bathynomus jamesi. The sequence goes on along the minus strand of JAJOZX010003553.1, from coordinate 482,323 downwards.
AACTGGAACATGAAGGAACGCTCTCCTTCAATGTCAAAGCCGTTTCATTATCAATTAAATGTCCACACGGATACGCAGGGCCGCCGAGAGGGCGGGGAAGCCGGGATAAATCCGGGGGCACGGACCTCTAAGGGGCCCGGAAAAAGGGGGGATAAAATCTAAAAATATTAATAAAGCAATTGATTAAATAACATAGAGGAAATATAATTAATGAACATACATTTTATAGAGATTATCATAGTCAAACTGAAACAGATAAAATATTATCTGCGGTCCACCACTGCCCAAGACCGACTGACAAATCTGGGAACCATTGTAATTGAAAGCCAATTAGCCCGTACTTTAAATTTCATCAGAATCATTTACCACTTTGCTAGAGAGAAGGCAAAGAAAGTACACTTCTAATTATGAAAATCTTGCAGTAAACAATTATCTTGCCTGCATGGACTGGTACTGCATTTGTAAATTGTATGGTGACAGAATTAATATAATTGATTCGAAAAATAAAATGGATCAGTTTGGTTGTTATGTACACAAAAAACATTTATAATAAACTACTGAGTAAACAGGGGGGCCCAGATAACAATCCTTCCCCGGGGCTCTCGGCTGCCCTGCGGATATGCGTTTATAATGCAGACTGGAATGAATACAGGTTAAAGTACAATTTTTCTCTCTCTCTCTCTCTCTCTCTATATATATATATATATATATTATATAGAGAGAGAGAGAGAGAGAGAGAGAGAGAGAGAGAGAGAGAGAGTCCAATAATAATGTATTTATGTAGATAAATTAAAGAGTTATTTACTTGATTGAGAGGTCATCAAAAATAACTGTAAAAAAAAAGGAGATTAATAAACTTTGTGGTTTTTAGTGTAATTTAAAGAAACAATATAGATATGATGCTTGATTGAATGTTTAGTAAGAAAAGTATGATTTGCTGAGAATGACGTTGATTATAACAGGACAAATGCATACTGGTAAATTAAATGATTAACAAAAAGTAAGACTGCGCGATTGAATGAAATTTTAGTTAAGTTAATAATGAATGATGATAGGGTTACAAGAAGGTCTGCTTAATTAAGATAGCGTCTGGTATCTTGCACTGTGCCAGCTTGACTGAGGCTCAAGGAGGAGTCTGGACTCAATGTACGATGTAACGTCATCTTGGCCGCGGCTGTGTAACGACACCTAAATGCCTTATTTGAGGTAGAGAGGTGATGAAGGGAAAAAAGTTCGTGTGAAGCCAGAAACAAAATCTTCGAAAGTGCCTAAAGCATGTCCTAATATATATATACACACAGGGTGTTTCATAACATGTGGGACGCACTTTCAGGATGGATTCAGGACCTGAAAGTAATGAAAAAAGTTTATATAAACATATGCCCGAAATCGCTTTGTTTCCGAGTTACAGCCCGTTATATGTTCCAGCAAGTATCCGCCTTACCTTTAAAGGAAGTGCTGAAAATGACCGCCTTGCGCCTGAATACACGCCTGAACTCGCCTCGTCATAGACTGCCTGACGCGTTCAAACATGTCAGGTATTGCTCAGATTTTCTGGCATACTTGTTCTACACGTTGCTCCTCCAACTCAACAGTTCTGGCGATGATTGGTCTACCACCATCTGAAACTCGCTTGTTGAATGATCCTCTATCACTAAGATGCTCGTCTATTCTCTGAAAGGTCTTCTTATTTGGCAGACGGCGATTCGGAAACCTTTCCGCATACAGACGTCCTGCTGCGGCCGCATTACACTCGGCAAGTCCATACACGAGATGCATGTCTGCCATTTCTCTGTTTGAATAAGCCTCCATTCTCATTTCAAATGCACACTATTACTGAAGAGCACAAAAAATTTTAAGGGTTTTTTTCACTGGACTGCACTTACTCACGGTAAGAAGTTACGAATACAACCAATGAAACACCGCGATGCACCTCTGACTGACTGATGGCTCTACACTCAACGATATTGAAACATGTCATAGAGTGTACGAAACATTACACTCGGCAAGGCCATACATGAAATAAGTCTCGTACACACTCACAAACATTGTCGGCAAGCAGTGTTTGTAAACAATTTGCGGAAAGAATTGCTGGAACACAAAACGGGCTGTAACTCGGAAACAAAGCAATTTCGGGCATATGTTTATATAAACTTTTTTCATTGTTTTAGGTCCTGAATCCATCCTGAAATTGGGCCCCACATGTTATGAAACACCCTGTGTATATGTATATATAGCACACACACACCACACACAATGTACGCATTTCTTCATAAACAAGGTATCGCCCTTTTTAAATTTATATATACTGATGCAACTTTTTTCTGGGAGTAGTAGTTCAAGACAAACATCGTCTCTCGTTTTTTTTAATGGTGCTGAAAAGTAATTTTAGTTAAAATATAAAACTAAAAGTTATCAAATAATGTAAAAAAAACTTCTTCCGACATACTTTAGGATCATATTAATCTTACATCAGTTTCCTCTCCTGTCGCTCCAGTTCGGCCTTTCGATCCTCCCAAGAGAAGATGCCTTTGGCACTTTGGCGCCACTGATTGGGAGGCCCTTAGGCAGTACCTCTCTGATTTCACATGGAATGATTACTGCTTCCGTGGCCGTGATCCCTGCGAATGTGCTGAGCGCATCACGCGGGTGATTCTCTCGGCATGAAAGCACACATTCCATATTCTAGTCCTACGACTAATGCAATAAAAACTTTGTTTAACTTTGCTTGTTCTAATGTTATACTCAACAAAGAGGGTGTTTTCAGAAGGTACCGTTGCCATCCAACTCCTGTCTTTCACTTAGTTTATATTTCTGCCTGGAATCTTGCAAAATCTGTTTTTCGACTCCACAAAAGTTCCTGCATCAAACAAATATGAAAACCTATCCAATTCTAAGTCTTGTCGCTCTTTCTGGCATCTAGCCGAGAACCTCTCCAACAACTTTACTTCTTCTTTCCCTCCTCTTTTCCATTCCATTCCATTCAGATGCCGTCGCTTTTCCTCAGAAAGCTGAACTCTTCGCTCAAACTTTCGCATCCAATTCAACTCTGGACTATTCGGATGCTGTTCCTCCATCTCCTGCTCCCTCCAACTTAATTATGTCTGAAATTAGAATTTCCTAGAAAGATGTTCTTTCTGCCCCATCTGGGCTCAACTCTAGTAAGGCGTACGGTTCTGATGGGGGTCCCTCCTATTGTTCTCAGGAACTATGCTTCTGTGCTGACACCCTGCCTTGGCAAACTCTTTCGTCTTTGTCGCTCATCTGGTACTTTTCCTTCCTGCTGGAAGTTCGCTTTCATTCAGCCTGTCCCAAAGAAAGGTAACCATTCTCAACCCTCCAACTATCGTTGAAGTCCTCTGATTTCTTGTCTTTCTAAAGTTATTTAATTTATACTTAATAGAAACATTCTTAAACACCTCTCTTTTCAAAATTTTCTTTCACATCGTCAGTATGGGTTCCGCAAGGACGCTCAACTGGCGATCTTCTTGCATATCTCTGAGTCTTGATCATCCTCCTTTCGGGATTTCGTTAAACCTTTGCTATTGCGTTAGACATATCCAAAGCTTTTGATAGAGTCTGGAACAAATCTTTAATTTCCAAACTGCTTTCCTTCGGTTTCTAGCCTTCTATCTGTGCCTTCATCTCTGATTTTCTTTCTGGCTGATCTATAGCTGGTCACTGTTCTTCTCCTAAAGTTATTAATAGTGGTGTTCCTCAGGGTTCTGTCCTGTAACCAACCCTTTTCCTTTTATGTATGAATGACCTATTCAATTGCACTTCATGTCATATCCACTCCCATGCCGATGATTCCACTCTTCACTTCTCCACCCGCTTCACAAAGCGTCCCTCTCAAAAGCCATTTCATGCGTCGAGTAGGATGACTATAAAGTGAATGAAGTGACGTCAGTGAAGGATGTATTTAAAAAAATTCAGGATATTCTAGCTTTGCTAACATTCATGTTACGAATTCCATTCGTTTTTGTTTTTCAACATTAGTCAATGAAGCTTTTGAATGAATTTTGTAGGGAAAAAGGTTCAATTCGGTACGAAATATACGATGCACAGATGTTCGTGAAATACCTACTTTTGCTGACAAACGTCGAATTGACTTCTGCGGAATGCACGCAATAATTTCATGAACTATATTTATGTGATGCACAGTTCTTGTGGATCGTCCCCTACCACAGTTACACTCATGTTGAATGCTTAAATTTCATTTTGTTTGACATTTTCTAACAATTCATAATACTGGCTTTCTTTGGGGTGGAGCTCTGCATCCATATTCTCTTCAAAAGTCCCTCTGCATTTACGTCACAAAATTTGTCACATGAAACCACTCAACGATCTTGATTTTCTGTTCCAGCTGCAAACGCGGCATCACTGTTTGAGGGTTTAGCCATATTGTTCCCTAAAGACTAGATCCGTGAGGAGACTTAGCCAAGACTTAGCTTTCCTTAAAGGCCTTCTATGGCCTTACAAGGCTATAGTCTATTGGTAGCCGTATCACTTTTCCTAATTTCCTAGAAATAAGGAAAAGTTATTGATTTAAATATGAAATGGTGAAAGAACGGTTTTAATCCACAATATTTATTAGTTATTAAGTAATGAAAGATTAGAAATGTAGAGGTATATGCGGAATAAAAACTCCAATTTGCTACCTTTCTGAAAAAGAAACTCCACTAATAAGATATACATCCATTGTAAAATAATGGGCAAATAAAAATAGGGACTTTATTGGGACACCATATATACTCCTATATATAGATGCTTTACATTATTTTACAACATATAAAAAGTAATTTATTGAAACAAAACATTTATTTTCTATGTAAACGGATTTTCTTTTGGATAACGTAAAAAAAAAAGTAAAAAACGCCAGAGAAGGGCGTAATAAGTGTTTCAGACGCAACTGAGAGAGCTCGAAGGGTGTTTTCTGTTAAGTTATTAAATAGTGAGGTACTCGCTAATCTTGCCTAATCTAACCTAACCAAAATTTAACTAAATTAACCTAGTGTTACCTACCCTAATGAGGACGAAATACATTTTTTCGACCTCATTTATGCTCAGTTGCTTACGCACGCGCGCGCGCGCGCACACACACACACACACACACACACACACACACACACACACACACACACACATCTATACATACATCTACCAGAATTTGAAAGCATACAGTGAGCTCAAACGCCGTCAGAGCAGTTTAACACGCAAGCAATGCATGAGAATTTGAGAAACCAGGAAGACAGTCATGAAACTCAATACGTCTCAGTTTTCCGAAAAGGAGAAAAGTGATCAGTTGCCGGAATCAGTCAAAAATAAAGAGAGGAAGAATAGAGAGAAAAAATGGCAAGAAATAAGAATAAGCAGAATAAATAAATAAAATCAGGAAGTTGAACAAAAATAATTCATGCATTAACCCTTTACTGCCCAAAAGGACAAATTTGTAACCTTTCAAATACACACATTCATAACTTAACCCTACAAAATATTTGGCCAGTAAAGGGTTAAGGACTGTGCCGTTGCATGCACTTGCAACTGCGAAACAGAAGCTCTCTAAACAATGCCCCTGAAATGCATTCTATGCAACGCATTTGAACATTACGAATGCACCAATTTGGGAAGAAAAGGCAGAAGGGTAATGAACAGAATAAACAAATATCTTATTAGTCTTTACGGCTAGACTTGTATCAAGCGCATGAAAATGAAGAAAAAAGTCTATAAGCTGGGCGAGAAAAATGATGATAAAGAAACAGAAATAGAGCAAAATTTGGTTGAGGAAGGAAATTCCACTAATACATCAACCAATATACCAACGGAACACAACGATGTGACAGAATACGCTGAAGGCAATATAAATGGGGTACAGAGCACTGAGAACAACGCATTTGAGAGAAGAGCTGAAGAAAAGTTAAAAGAAGGAATGAATACACACGATGCAAGATAGTAACTTCACGAGTAAAAACGAAATTATACCAAAGACAAAAAAAAAACATTGAGTCGAGAAGTAGTGCCTAAAGAAAAGAGAAAGATCGATTCGCACAAATTCCAGAAGGTTTAAGTCTGAAAACGTAAAAGAATCCAAATGACGGACCATGTGCGAATATTACAAAACAATATATGCATATATATATATATATATATTATATATATATATATATATATATATATATATATATATATATATACAGGGTGGGCCGTAAGTTTCCATACATAGGAAAAATAAACATTTTTTTATGGACAACCATTTTTATTTATATAATATGCTCTACATGGTTGCCATTGTTTTGAAAACACATTTCAATACGTGTTCCCCACTGTTGATGAACACGCATTAGCACAGTTGACGTTATGCTTGTAATGGCGTTGGTGATACGTTCCTTTAGATGATTTATGTCTCGTATCTTTTCCTGATACACCATGGCCTTCAAGTGCCCCCAAAGATAGAAATCAAGGGGGGTGAGATCTGGGGATCTGGGAGGCCACTCCACAGGACCACGCCGACCAATCCAAGCATCCGGAAACTGCTGATCCAAATACCGACGCACGTGAAGACCATAATGAGGTGGAGCTCCATCTTGCTGGAAGTAAACTGGGAAGTTACCTTCCTCGTTTAGCAGGGATGGGAAAATCTCTTCTTGCAACATGTTAAGATACCTTTCGGCATTAAGATTTCCACTGACAAAAATTGGTCCAATAATTCTGTCACCCCATATCCCGGCCCACACCATCACTTTACCGGCACCTTGCATCTTCGTCGGACTCAGCCAGTTAGGGTTAGCATTACTCCAATAACGTATGTTTTGCCGATTAACCTCTCCATTGACGTAAAAATTTGCTTCATCAGTAAACAGATCTTACGTCAAACGCATATTCTTAGGGTATCTGAAACATAAAAACAAACGTTTAATTTTTCCTATGTATGGAAACTTACGGCCCACCCTGTATATATAACCACCCTAAAAAATGTTTCTATCATACATGATGAGGAATGGAAGTTGCAGTTACGGAGCAAACTCCTGCTGTTTCCACTCTTCTGTATGCAGACAATCAATTAGGGAGAAAGAAATTTAAATATGGAGCACCCGTATTTTCACATTAAGGGCACTCAAAGAAGAGAAAGATAACAGCTCAGTCCCTAAATAAGAGAAATAACAACAGTGCCAATGAAGCACAGTTTTTACAATGCGGTCCTTGGTATCATTATGGTTATTGAATTAACGGTGGGTGGTGCTGGACGGGAGGGTGGTATATGTATTGCGAGGGTGCATGTATCTAATGAAGTTTGGTCTTTTCTCATTAAAAGGAACAGTTGTTCTTTTAATGAGAAAAGACCAAACTCCGTCAGATATACGTGCGTATGTATGGACGTATGTACCGCAGCAATACATATCGGGTGGCCACAAAAAAACTTTACTTAATTCAAAGTTTAATAACTGCAACAATTCAAAACTTATGCGATTGAGCTTTGGCACACATTAACAGATGGTTATAATCTATAATTGCTGGAATTTTCAAATATGTAGGTTCTATAGTTTTGTTACAGTGAACAATTTAAAAGCATATGTCTAAAAATAGCATGCCGAAGAAAATGAATTTGAACTTGACAAAATTTACTTAAACAAATGGTCAATGTGACCACCTCCCTGTTGGTAAACTGCCCTCAATCGCTTCTTCCACGAGGAGATGCACTTTCGAACCTCATCTAAGGTGATATCCTCCCATGCTCTACTGATTTTCTCCTTAAGTTCATCTTCGGTGAATTTGTCTTTCTGGCTGCCGTAAACCTTCACCATGAGGGAATCCCATACTGAATAGTCCATCGGATTAAAGTCGGGAGACTGAGGCGGCCATTCATCCTTTTTGATGAAATTAGGGGTCTCTTGCTTAGATGATTTTGGGTCGCTCGGCTTGTATGGGCGGGTGCCCCATCTTGCTGGAAAATGTAGGCCTCATCAGGATACAGCTGACGACAATCAGGAAGTAACCCATTATCTAACAGGTTGATGTAGCGCTCAGAGTTAACTTTAGTTTCGTTTGTGGCAATAAAATGAATTCGTGTTTTCCCCTTCCATGAAATTCCCGCCGATACCATTACTTTTCTGCTGAATCGTGAGGTTTCATGATAAAGCCTGGAGGGAGGAATGTCCTTTTTCCTTGAACCATAAACCCTGTCATTTTGCCTGTTTTTGGCCACCTCCAACGTGAAATCCTTTTCGTCTGTAAACACAACTTTTTGAACGTCTTCAGCTGAGTAGCGTTCATATAGGGATTTACAGCGGGTCTTTCTATGCTGTCTTACATTCTGATCACGCCGAGAAACTCGAATTCTCTTGTAGGCCTTCAATTTCAAACGTTTTACAATCCCTTGTACAGAGGAGCGAGAAATCCCAAGGTCGTACGCAATCTGTCTCTGGGAGCGATGAGTTCCTGGTGTATTCTCCTGGGATTGAATCAGTTCCTCCACGGCAGCCTTATTTTCTTCTGTTGAAACACTTTTGGGCCTGCCGCTGCCGGGTTTTCTAGCTGTTGATCCAGTATCCTTTATCTTTCTTATTAAGTTATAAACACTTTGACGAGTCCAGTTCTTTGCGGGGAATTCTCGGACAATCCTATTTCCATTCCAACCTTTTTCCTTGACACATGCTTCTATGATGGCTTTATCACTTTTACTTAACGTCATGCTGGCGGGGTTTTAGCGGAAAAATAAAAGAAAGCAAATTCACATTAGGTTTAGCCTACGCCAGCGCGCGTGTCATACTACGCTACATTAGGTTTAGCCTACGCTAGCGCACGTACGTGTCAGATGCACACCAGGCATGCTATTTTTAGACATATGCTTTTAAATTGTTCACTGTAACAAAACTATAGAACCTACATATTTGAAAATTCCAGCAATTATAGATTATATGCATCTGTTAATGTGTGCAAAATCTCAATCGCATAAGTTTTGAATTGTTGCAGTTATTAAACTTTCAATTAAGTAAAGTTTTTTGTGGCCACCCGATATATCACCCTCCCGTCCAACACCACCCACCGTTAATTCAATAATCACAATGATACTAAGGGCCGCATTCCCAGTACTCTGAAATGCAACGGCCCACCCAATAACACCTTACGACGGGAATCATCAAAATCGACCAAAAAACGAACAGCCATTATCCAACACAACCTATCACAAAGATTATTAATCCTGTAAATTTATGATACAGAAATAACAAGGTTTGTACACTGACCAAGCAGACTGCAAATTATAATACCTGCAAAATGTAGCTCTGGAAACCAGCACAGATATTATACAAGGGCCACTCAATATATTTCGCCCCACTTTTTTTTTTTATCTTTCCAAGTTTCCTTATAAGTTCCAGAAATTTTGTACACAAGTAGTTGCATACCTTCTTTACAAGTTTTTATTTTTCCACATAGTCTCCATCCTTTTCTACGGCTTTCCTCCACCTCGAAACAAGGGCCTTTATTCCTTGCTGGTAAAAGTCCTCTGGGTTCCGCTGGAGCCACCTCTTAACCTCCTCAACAACTTCATCGCCACTCTGAAACTTTCTTCAACGAATAGCATCTTTCATTGGCCCAAACAAATGGAAGTCTGAAGGTGCCAGATCCGGGCTGTATGGAGGGTGGGGTAACACAGTCAAGTGCATTTTTGTGATAGCTCCAGTGATAGCTCCTTGTATGTGACCAGCCGATTTGATCGAATGATGCTGTTAGCACGTTGCACAGTGTGAGATGTCACAGCCGATGCTAGGCGACAGCTGCGTGGCTCATCATCAAGGCTGGCTCTCCCTCTCTCCGATGATCTCACACGTTTAGACCAGCGTCCAACTGTGCTTCGATCAACAACAGCATCTCCGTAAACGTTTTGTAGACGTTTGTGAATATTTCCAACTGTTTCCTTCTCTGCGGTTAAGAACTCGATAACAGCTCTCTGTTTACGACGCACATCACTGTCAGACGCCATTTTCGAAACTGCGTTAACCATCGGTTTTATAGAAGGGCGTTTAAAAGCGGTTTTATACAAGGAGGGGAGGTTCAAACTGGAAAATCCGGTTATGTGAATCGCAGAAACTTGAAACTTACGACCCAAAAGACATTTCAGCTCCATGGCCTATTATTTAGCTAAGAAAAAAGGGTGGGGCAAGATATATTGAGTGCCCCTAGTAGTATGTCTAAGGAAACACACTTGCATAAATGCAAGAAAAAAAAAACTGTGAAAAATGAATCGAGCAAAGACACTGAAATTGCAAAACAGAACTACAGCATATACAGAGCAGATAGATTTGCTGAAATAAGAGGAGGCTTTTGCATTTACATGAAAAATGCATACACGTGTGAAGTGAAGGTAAGCAAGTCAAATAGCACAGTCGAAATTTTTATTTTAGAAGTAAAGAATGGAGCGTAATCATTATGAACGTGTACAGACCACCAAACACCACAAAAAAGTTAATTCCAATTCGTAACAAATGAAATGGAAAACATGTTAAAATCACATAACATTGCATCACCTTCTATTTTAATTATGGGAATATTAACTTTCCATTCATAACATAGAAGAAAAATGTGGGAGTTATATATGTTGAAAGTTCCCTGGTAAAACTATGTATACAGTATATATATAATATATACATCAACCAATATATACATCAACCAATATACACATCAACCAATATACCAACGGAACACAACAATGTGACAGAATACGCTGAAAACAATATAAATGGGGTACAAAGCACTGAGAACAACGCATTTGAGAGAAGAGCTGAAGAAAAGAAGGAATGAATACACGATGCAAGATAGTAACTTCATGAGTAAAAACGAAACTATACCAAAGACAAAAAAAAACTCAATACGAAATATAATGAAAATGAAAAGGTTTATTGGCAGACTATAGTCCACATAACAAATATTATTAATACAATGACAGTTCACAAACTCAGTGATGGACTGGCTAGGCTGTCAGTCTGCCATGTGGCAGATGGGCCCCCCTAGAAAAAAGGGAAGTTGGCCCCCTAGACCTGAGGTAAAAAAAATTGGCAGCCAATCTATTATACTCGTATATAAAGTTTAAATAAACATAAGTCAGTTGGGCCTGATGAGATATATCCTAGAATCTTAATTGAGGGTGTTGACAGTATTTCTATTACATGAAATAGATATAATTTATTTAGATTTTTGTAATTATTTGTTTGTATTTTTTTATTTTGTATTTATTAATATTGTAATTTTTTTTTATTTTGTATTTATTAATAGTATATAAAAAGGCAAATGTATTAATAACTTCTTTAATTTGTTAAAATTATTGCAGGTTTTAAACTTTTAGAAAGTAGCAAAAATTAATAAATTTACTAGCCTAAAATACAGTTTTGCGAACCTGCCTGTCACTGCGACATTTTTAACTTCATTAGTTTATTTAATAGTTGCCTACATGCTTCATTAAAATCAATTCCAATTTATCAAAGTAAGTCTCTTATTTTTGTTATTGCTGTTATATATGTATAATTATATTTTACCCATTTCTATGTCCATATATAAAAGATATATAGAGTTATGTATATATTTTATATAAAGCTGCTATATATAAAGATAGATATAAAAATAAATAAGAAAATACATGTAATAGTATTGAGAAAAGATTACAATACAGGGTGTCCCGTAAGTCTGGACCCATAGGGAAAAATAATAAAATTACAAAATAGTCCAAAAATTTATTTATAATATATTTTTTTATTATTTTTATTATTATTTTTATTTTTTATTATGATCTTACTCCGCTGGAGTTTTATTTGTGGGGCCACTTGAAAGCCAAAGTGTACGCGTTCAAACTTCAGAACATTTTCCACCTTAAAGCACGCATTGTGGAGGCGTGTCAAGAAATTTCTGCGACTGTGATTCAGAAAGTGCTGTCGCAGTGGAGATTGCGTCTTCAACTATGTGTGCGACACAACGGCGGACACTTTGAACAGATTATGTAATAAATTTTTGGACTATTTTGTAATTTTATTATTTTTCCCTATGGGTCCAGACTTACGGGACACCCTGTACATTACATTACAATTATATTACAATACAGTTACAAAATACATATATTCATTCATTATAGTATAATTCAAGCATTGTTATTTGTTTTGAAATTTGTCGATCTTGATTATATTAAATGCAATTAGTAAATCAGATTACTTTATTAATTTTATTTATATTTTTTTTATATTTCAGGTAAGGTGTCTAAAATATTTAGACAGTGGGTTCAGGAATTCTATTAAAAGTCTATATAAAACCATAATATATAATTATATATATATATATTAACGTAAAGAACGACGCTTGTATAGGAGATATTCCGCGCAAGACGAGAGAGAGAGAACGAAACAAATGAAAAAATGAGGTAACCACCCGGGAATCGAACCCGGGATCTTCCGATTGCCGGTCAGATGCGATAACCATTACACCATGGGCCTCACTCTTCCAAATGCCGTAATTCTTCTACATACTCGCAGAAACCAATGCCCCAAGGGGGCACTCCCGCATGCCGTAACATTATATACATTTAACTGCAAACACGCAGTATACAGTAATTAACGTAAAGAACGACGCTTGTATAGGAGATATTCCGCGCAAGACGAGAGAGAGAGAACGAAACAAATGAAAAAATGAGGTAACCACCCGGGAATCGAACCCGGGATCTTCCGATTGCCGGTCAGATGCGAGTATGTAGAAGAATTACGGCATTTGGAAGAGTGAGGCCCATGGTGTAATGGTTATCGCATCTGACCGGCAATCGGAAGATCCCGGGTTCGATTCCCGGGTGGTTACCTCATTTTTTCATTTGTTTCGTTCTCTCTCTCTCGTCTTGCGCGGAATATCTCCTATACAAGCGTCGTTCTTTACGTTAATTATACTGCGTGTTTGCAGTTAAATGTGTATATATATATATACACCTTACCTTATGAACCTTATGTTGTTTCGTGTGTTGGTCTCTCTTCACACGGAGGTCAAGCTGGTGGCCCCGCCTCTAGGTCTGGCCTGGTGGAGGAGCGAGTTACTTTCTTGCGCTCTCCACCGTACATAGCCAGGCACGCCCGGCTCATCTGGTACTGTCCTGAGCCAGGCATCCAGTCTTTTCTTGAAGACTTCAACTTTGACCCCCGTTACGTTTCTGAGGTCCTTAGGAAGCTGGTTGAAAAGTCTTGGCCCCCTGACAACCAAGCTATTTTCCTTCAGGGTTGAGGAGGTCCCTTGTCGTGCTTTTAATTTGGGAACACTACACATTCTGCCTTTCCTATTTTCCAGTGTTGTTTGAATGGTAATTGGGTTTAGTTTTAGGTTTGGTACCAGTTTTTCGATCATTTTCCATATGTAGATTATGATGTACCTCTCTCTTCTTCTTTCCAGTGAGTACAGATTTAGTTTACGTAGTCTTTCCCAGTAGTTGAGTTCTTTGCAGCCATCAATCTTGGCTGTGAAATGCCTTTGCGTTTCTTCTAGTTTATTAGTTTCTTCCTTTTTATATGGGGACGTCAAAACTGAGCAGTATTCAAGTTTTGGTATAATCAGTGTTTTTAGCAGGGGAATCATTACTGTCCTGTCCCTTCTCTTGAACGTTCTTAGAACCTGTCCGGCGACTCTTTTTGCTTTATTTATCGCTATCTGATTTTGTGTTTCGAATTTCGCATCATCTGTCATTATTATCCCGAGATCAATCGCTTTCATGCTTCTCTGAATTTCCTGTCTATCTGGAGCATAATATGCAGTCTGTTTAAGTTCTTCTTTTCTACCATATCTCAAGAGCTGAAATTTCTCGGCGTTGAATGACATGTTGTTGTCTTCTGACCATTTGTATATTTTGTTCGTGTCCCTCTGCAAGGCCTCCACGTCATGTACATCGCTGATTTTTCTGCTGATCTTTGTATCGTCTGCAAAGGATGTTACTATACTATTGCTGTTTACTCCGCTGTCTATGTCTGTTAGCATGATAATGAACAGGAGTGGGGCCAGTACTGTCCCTTGTGGTACTGAGCTGCGTACTTCCGATTCTGATGATGATATACCTTGAATTTTGACGACCTGCAGACGATCACTAAGGAAGTTGTAGATCCATTTTCCCACTTTGCCTGTTATTCCCATGTCTTTAATTTTATGTCCTATTATACCATGGTCACATTTATCGAAAGCTTTAGCAAAATCTGTGTATATAACATCGTAGTTGTCATTGCCTTCCAATGCATCTAGGATATTGTTGTAGTGCTCTATTAGTTGTGATAGGCATGATCTACCTGATCGGAATCCATGCTGATTTTCGTTGAATCTTTCCCGTGTCTCCAGGAAATCATAAATTTTCTCTCTAACTATTCTTTCAAATACTTTGGTGAGGTGGGACGTCAATGACACTGGTCTATAGTTCTTTGCTTGAGATCTGTCCCCTCCTTTATATATAGGGACAATGTTTGCTCTTTTCAAGATGCTCGGTATTTCCCCAGTGTCTAGGGATCTTCTCCATATCCAGTATAAAGGTGTAGCTATTTCATTTTTACAGTTTTTAATCAATAATGCGTTCCAATTGTCCGGACCTGCAGCTGAATGTAGTTTCATTTGTTCTATAGCTCTCGCTACATCTTCTGGTGTAAACTCAAAGTCTGTTATATACTCTCCTTGCAATTCCTCTTCAAAGAATGCATTTATGTCAGGTATCGCTTTGTCACTTTTTGGGGTACTGAAAACTGATTCATATTGAGCTCTCAATGTATCAGATATTTCTTTTGGATCGTCGGTTAGTTCATTATTTCCCGTCCTTAAGGGCCCAATAGCGGCGCGCGTTTTTGTTTTCCTTTTTGCATAGCTATAGAAGTATTTTGGATTTTCCTTTATTGCTTCTACCGCCTTTTCCTCTTCCCTCTCTGTATGGTCCTTAATCAGGGCTTGTATTTCCCTATCGATACCCTCCAGTTTTTCTTTTATTATTTTCCTGCCATTATCTCCGCAGTTTCCTAACTTCGCCTCCACTCTCTTTCTTTTGCGGAATAGTCTTCTCTTTTGCCTTTCTAGCCAGCTCCTCTTTCCTTTTGGCTGTGATTTCGGAGCATATTTTTCTAAAATTCTCAGCGTTTTTTCCTCCAAAGTTGTTAGCATTTCTTCGTTGTTTTATTCTCGAAAATTGTTCTCCATTCTATTTGGGCCATGTGCGATCTGATTGCTTCCCAATTTATAGTCTTCGAGTTTAAGTTAAAGGCCCCGAATTTACTTCTTTCCACAATATGTGTATTGTCTTCTAATGCTGCCATCATATTTGTTGATATCTCGATTAAGTTGTGGTCTGAGATAATGGTTGGGGTTATTTTTATATCAGCAATCAAGTTCGTGTTATTCGTGAATACCAGATCCAGGCAGTTATTTTTTCTGGTATTTTCTGTTATCTCCTGTGTCAGCATAAACTCGTTTGTGAGAGCCATCAACATTTTTGCTTGTTCCTGATCTTCTCTTGTGCCCCCCTTGTCCTGGTGAATATATATATTCCTATTCACCTTTTTGTATTTTATAAATGGGAAGTTAAAGTCTCCGCAGATCATTATATTGGGGGATGGAGGGTTTATGGCCTTTATTAGCTTTCTAATGTCATCAATGGCCTCCGAGAATTTTTCGGTTGGGGTGCTTGGAGGTCTATAGATGACTATTACTATCAAGTTTAGTTTTTCTATTTTCACTGCTAGGAGTTCCACATAGCTGTTTGATTTACTTATTATCGTCTCTGTCATATGACCTTCCTGTACATATATAGCACAGCCACCTTTCCGTCTCGTCGTTCTATCCGCTCTTAGTAAGTTGAAGCCCTCTATATTTATCTCTTTCTTATCAATACAATGTTCGCAGTTTTCACAATTTCCTTGGCAATCTTTAAGATGAGTTTCTGTGAGGCATGCGATGTCCGCCCTTGTTTCGTCCATAAATCCTTTCAGGTACGAAACCTTATTGAGTGATTGGTTTGGTCTTATTCCTTGAATATTAGCCAGGACAATTTTTATGTTCTCTGTTTTTCGTTGCCCCTTGTGCATTTCAAGTTCGTTTTCCTTCGATATCGCTTGATTCGTTGCTCTATGATCCTCCGAAAGAGATCCGTTTCCTCCTACTTGTATTGGTAGCTTCTTGCCCGGTAGCGATTTGGCTCGGGGGTTTCCAGCTGTGTCAACTGCATGTGGATGACATTTAGCATTCGTAAGGTGTCTGAGATGTTGAAAAAATTTTCTTGTTCGCTTATTGTATTGTGTTCCTATTGTTGTTCCTATTGTTATTTTTATTCCTATTGTCATTTAAACTTTTTCCTTTGTTCGTTGAGTCCGTCGGGAGATGTTGATAGTAGCATTTATTCCCGAATTTGCAGGTTCCGTATTTTGCGTAAGTTCTGCAAATGTCCGGGTGGTAGAATTTACATCCGTCTCCAAATTTACAACGACCATTATTATAGAAGAAATTGCATATTGGGGGATGTTCATATATACATTGTCCTCTTTTAAATCTGCAATTTCTTTTATATAATACCTGCATATAATTCCTTCCCCATATTTACTCTTGGCTTTTGTTTTTTGCTCCTTATTGGGGGACAGTTTTACTTCGTTTACTTGACTGCCCTCTTGTCTTGTCCTATTTGTGCTATTGTGTTGTGTTTGTGTCCTTCGTTGCCCTTATGCTGTGTGTTGTCTTTACACTCTTTGTCGCCTGTGTGTTTTCGGCCTCATTTTGTGACGGTATTTGAATTCTTTCTATTTCGCCTTTCTCCGTTTCTTCCGTTTTCCACTGTTCTTTGTTTCCACTTTCCTCTTTCATTCTCTTCTCGTAGTCTCTTTCTGCTTTAAATACCGTAAAAGAGTTTAATTCGGTCAAGCAGTTCTCGCAGAAAAATTTTATTACATTAAACTGCTTTGCGTTCGTTATAAGGGAGATTTTTTCATCTCCCCATTCTAGGCATTTAAAATCAAAAAGTAGCTGACAAAAATCGCACCTGATCGCCTCTGTCTCAGCTGTTGCAGTTTTACAGATTCCACAGAGTTGCATGTATGCATTAATTTCCATGTTGGTGAAGTGACTCAAGAAGGGGTATTATGGGAGGTATTGCGTGGGGGGATGACTCAAGCTGTGTGAGGGAAAGAATTTTCCGTTACTCCAGGGTAGGGGATGTGGCACGCTGTATACTTCTCACTGATTGGTCCTCTCGACCGTGGCTGCGGGGGATAATGGGGGGATATTTGCGGGCACTTCAAAAAACAAAACTTTCCTCACAAAGAGACTCGGAAAAATAACAAAAACAAATGCTGTATATATTAATTCACTTTGATTTTATTCACTTTTTTGGTATACACCGCGATTTTTACTTTTTTAAAAAGAAATACCGCTATGCACTATCAATTAACTCACAATATCGGCACCGTTTAAAACTGATTAACTGCAGGATTTTTACTGTAATATCGCTTTTATTCGGACTTCGATCGAAACACGTGTAACCGCCACAACAGCAAAACACACATCTATATATAAACACACATCTATATATATATATATATATTGTATTATTTCATAAAAACAGCGTTAATCGACCAATCGCTAAAAATATAACCAAAATCGTACGCCCGCCAGAGTACTGACTCTCAATTCCTTCCAACCTTTGGAAATTCTGGGCAACAATGTTATACTCCTCTTTTGGCGCGCTCTGACGCACCTTGATGCCATCTTAGTTCGTTCGAAGTTCTACTACGAGTAATACGTATCGGTTTGACTCCGTAATTTTAGCCGTTATTACTTCAATTAACTTCGTTTTATAATAAAATGCCAAGATTTAACATCATTCACTAATGATTCTAATAAATGTCGAATTCTTTTAAGATCTAGAATTCATTTTATTCACTCGTCGTTGTCCATTAAATATGGGACCCGAAAGAAAATTCAATAATTTGTAAAGTTTTAATCCTACAGAAAAATACATATATCATTAGAAAGAGGGAAAATTTAGATTTAATATGATTCCTTATTTTTTTTAAATAATATCTTTTAAATGACCTCCATTACGCCTAGAACATTCATGAACTCTCGTGAGCATGCTTAGCATGACATGAGAAAGGACGTCAGATCCGATCGATTCGATTTCTTCAGAGATATTGCGTTTTAGGTCTTGGAGTGTTCTTGGATCATTTCTATACACTTTATTTTTCAAATATCCCCACAAAAAATAGTCAAGGGGGGAAAGATCAGGTGATCGGGCCGGCCACTCAATATCTCCAAATCTTGAAATTACTCTCCTTGGAAAGTGATTCCTTAAAATATCCATGCAAGTCCTTGATATATGGCACGTACCGCCATCTTGTTGAAACCAACAATTATCCAGTTGTAGTTCAGAGATCTTTGGAACGAGAAAATCACGTAACAAATTCTCATAACGTTGGGAATTAACAGTTTCAGCATTGCCATTTTCATCTTCAAAAAAATATGGTCCTATGACTGTTGAAGCAGTCATTCCACACCAAACAGTTACACGTTCAGAATGAAGAGGGACTTGAGTAATTACTTGGGGATTATCAATGGACCAAGTTCTAAAATTTTGTTTATTTACTGGGCAGTTTAAATAAAAATGTGCCTCGTCTGAAGTTATCAAGTTAGCAATGAAATCTGGTGCACCTGAAATCTTTTGTTCAAACCAATGTGAAAAACGCATTCTTCTTTCGTGATCTCCCTCTCGAAGTTGCTGGACTACCTGACATTTATATGGATAAACTTGTAAATCAACTCTTAACATTTTTTGTACAGTCGATTTTCCTATTTCAAGTTGTTGCGACAGTTTTCTGACGGATTTATTAGGATTTTTACGCAATAAATGTTGCAGTGTTTCAATATTCCCTTGTGTTCGTTGCGATCGGGGTCTCCCCGTTTGTCTCTTCTTTACAATACTGTCGTTTTCATTTAAATTCCGATAACATCTGTAAATTACCTTTTTCGATGGAGAACTATGCACATTGAAATGCAATTTGAAATTTCTCTGAGCTGTAATCACACTTTTGTTGCACTTAAAGTACTGCTTAGTAATGTACACGAGATGCTCGTTTGTCCAGTGCTCCATCTTGAATGGGAGGTAACATTTCATCTCGGTTAAGTTCTGCATATTCATGTTTAAGCATGAATGAACATGAATCATATTAAATCTAAATTTTCCCTCTTTCTAGTGATATATATATTTTTTCTGTAGGATTAAAACTTTACAAATTATTGAATTTTCTTTCGGGTCCCATATTTAATGGACACCCTTTATATATATTTATACCCGGGTGTTAATCGTTGACCCAAGTGTTTGAGAACGCCATTGTGGATTGTCTTACACGAGGAGAACCATCCAGGGGTAGTTATTTAGATTGAATTGGAATTTCATTAACGTTCGTCAAGTTGAACCTTCGACAGGTTGACTGGGGTTATCAGCTTGAAACGAGTTAATTACGATTCACGAGCTTAATCTGACTAGCGGTATATATTGTGGAACAACCAATTGCATAATGTCGCAAACTAAATCGATACTTTATAGTTAGGCTTGTAAAGACTAACTTATTTGTCAATCTAAATTAAACAAATTTAAATCTACTCAACTTCAGTCTAAATTAAACTGATTTAAATCTACTCAACTTCAGTCTAAATTAAACTGATTTAAATCTACTCAACTTCAGTCTAAATTAAACTGATTTAAATCTACTCAACTTCAGTCTAAATTAAACTGATTTAAATCTACTCAACTTCAGTCTAAATTAAACTGATTTAAATCTACTCAACTTCAGTCTAAATTAAACTGATTTAAATCTACTCAACTTCAGTCTAAATTAAACTGATTTAAATCTACTCAACTTCAGTCTAAATTAACTGATTTAAATCTACTCAACTTCAGTCTAAATTAAACTGATTTAAATCTACTCAACTTCAGTCTAAATTAAACCGATTTAAATCTACCCAACTTCAGTCTAAATTAAACAATTAAAAGCGTCGAAGTAGTGGGAACCCTAAGTTTTAATTTAAACAATACCTTTTCGAACCTGAGGTAAGGTGGACGCGGGTAGCCGTGGGGATACCCTTTTTAGGCTGCTGAATTTTCCACATAAGGAAATGGAACACATGAAACGGAAATCTGGAGCACAGAAACGGAAAGATAAACGAGAAGCAGAAAGAAATGATTCAGCAAAAAAGTGCAGGCCTATAACAGCATTTATGATATCAACACCTATATCTATATGTCAGAAAGAGGAAAGCGACTTAGAGAAATTCAACTACAACTGTTCATGCTGATATTGTAGATCTAGGACATAAAGATGAAGGTATGCCTAACGTTTTTTAGACTGTAGATGCTGATTTTTATGAGTCTGTATTAGCTGGTGGAATAACAGTAACTGAACCTGGGCCTGTACATGTACATAATCAAAAAGATCTAGTAGCTGATTTAAATAATGATGAGAATCAACCAACATTTAGACAGGATAAGCTCTTTCAATATCCTGCACGAACAGATTTGAAATCTTTTTTCAAAGAGCATCCAATTCAGCCACATGATCATGATCTGCCATTTAATGTAAAGTTATATAAGCGAAAAATTATGGGTGACACTGTCTCACGACACTGGTTAACATATAATAAGAAGAATAGATCACTATATTGTTCATTTTGCTTGGCATTTGAGTCACCAACCTCTTTTAACCCATCTGCTTTTGTGCGAGGATTTAATGATTACAGACGCATTAGCCAATGTTTATCAGAGCATGAATCAACTGGTATACATAGCAAGCATGCTCAGGAATATATCAGTGTAGTAAATGATAGTGGTTTAGCTCGTTTTTTCGCTGCATCATTGCAGAAGCGAAAAGATGAAGTACTAAAGCAGAGAAATATTGTTGCCAGAGTTGTAGATATAATAAAGATGTTAGGTAAACAAGCTCTTCCTTTTCGTGGACACAGAAATGAGTTAGCATATTCTCTTCTTGATGAAACAGAAAATCATGGAAATTTCTTGGTTATTGTGCAGTTGATGGCAAAATATGATCCTATTATGGCTTCTCATGTTTCCATGGTGAAGGAAAAGTCTGAACAACGATGTGAAAGATTGGAAAAACAAAGAAAGGCACAAAGTAAAGGTCGTGGTAGTCTTGTCACATTATTGAGTAAAACAACCATCTCCTCTTTGACCCAAATTATGAAGAATATGATACAGGAAAAAATTACTCAAGAAGGTGCTGAGGCCAAGTATTATTCCATACAAGTAGATTCAACCCAGGATATTTCATCAATTGATCAATTTAGTATTGTTATTCGATATGTACTAAGTGGTACATCCATGAACGACTACTTGCAATTGTTCCAAGCAATGATGGTACAGGGCAGGAACTTTTTGACCTATTAAATGAAACATTACAACGTCTTGAAATAGATTCGAAAAACTGCTTATCAGATAGCACAGATGGCACTGCAAGCTACCATGGACAATATAATGGCTTACAGAATAAAATTGCTGATGTAGCTGATCAGCATGTTCATGTATGGTGCTATGCCCATGTACTCAATTTGGTAGTTACTGAAACCACGAAGTGTTGTGTACCAGCAGTTTCCTTCTTCAATTTACTCCAGAATTTAGCAAAATTTGTGAAGGTATCATATAAGCGAATGACCATCTTGATTGAAGTTCTTGGACATCATCTGGGGAAAGAAAAGATGAAACCATTAAAGCTAATTGGTGAAACCAGGTGGTCAGGGAAGTCCAATGCAGCAACTACTATATTTGGAAATTTTGACGAGATATGTATCAGTAATTTTGTCGATCTTCTGACATGTTTATCCATTATTCAAAGCTCTAACAATTTTCATGCAAAAATAAAACAGGAGGCAAATGTTTTACTGTCTAGCCTTCTAGAATTTCAAACAATATTGACAGCATTCACATACTTATATATCTTTCAAATTACAGCCCCTTTGTCAAGCTATCTACAGACAAGTGGCTTAAATATGTTTACTGCATGGAATATGGTAGAAAAATCCATTACAGATTTGAAGAAAAGATCAAGAGAATTTGATAAAGTATATAATCAGGCTTTGAAATTTGCCAACAAATCCAATGAGCACATTGTACAATTCAATAATGATGAAAATCAAACAGTGAAAATTGATTTTGTAAAAACTGAGTTACCAATCAAGAGGAAACATAAAACAAAGAGAATGGCAGATGAACTAGCTGCTGATGAAAAAAAACATCTGATTCTTTGTCAGACTATCGTGTACATGTGTTCAACTTGATAATGGATCGTGTTGTACAATCACTGGAATCCCGTTTCATTGACCATAGACAACTATATAAGGATATGAAAATAAAAACCCACTCTAATAGACAGAGTTTATTTCCACGACAGTTTCGACGCCCACTGGCATCCTCCTCGGGTGGATACAGAAACACGAATGAACCAAAACAAGAGGGAAAAACAGTCCAGGGACCGACCGTTAAGAAATTCGCACCTAGGTTAGATCCCATTCTCCCGACACCGGAAGGGCATTTTCATAAAATGCCCTTCCAGTGTCGGGAGAACGGTATCTAACCTAGGTGTGAATTTCTCAATGGTCGCTGGATTGTTTCCTAATCGGCTTTTTCATTCGTTTTTCGGTTTATAAGTTCTGTATAGTAAACAATAATGTAATAACCAATGTAATAATAAATTTATAATTTCTGTAATAAATAATTATGCAATATTAAATGTAATAAATTTAATAATAAATGTAATAATTATGTAAAAAAAAAAATATGTATTAGAATCTGTATGTTTAGAACAGGAAGATAGTTTTAAATTTGCGCGAATGTACTTAATGAAAATGCCCTTCCGGTGTCGGGAGAATGTGATCTAACCTAGGTGCGAATTTCTTAACGGTCGGTCCCTGGACTGTTTTTCCCTCTTGTTTTGGTTCATTCGTGTTTCTGTATCCACCCGAGGAGGATGCCAGTGAGCGTCGAAACTGTCGTGGAAATAAACTCTGTCTATTAGAGTGGGTTTTTATTTTCATATTTTGACCTTCACGTAGAAAAAAGCGAAGTTTTTTGCATTTATATAAGGATATGTCATGCCTCGATCCATCAAATTATGAATATATTACTAAAAATGGTCTTGAAGAAGAAGCATTGGAAGGTATTCTTGAGCTTGCTCCAGGGATAAATAGAAGTGAAGTAAAATTAGAATTGCAGTCTTTTGCATCGAACTTTGAAATATTTAAGCTTTTGCTGAATGATGATAATGCAGAGAGCAGCAGTAAAATGAATTCATGCTCTAAATATTGTGGCAATTGTCCATCATGTGTTATGTATATTCTTGCATCAAACAGACTTAATGACAAAGCATATGATAATCTTTACCAAATGTACAAAGCTATCTGTACACTGTCTGTGACTCAAGTTCAGTGTGAACGGGCATTTCTAAGCTTAAAATAATAAAAACAAGATTACGAAATTCTTTGTTGGAGGAGAATCTGGAAGCATACATGCTGATGTCTATAGAAAAGGTCATGTTGGATGAGTTAGACATGGAAACGAAAATAGATCGATTTGCAAACTCGAGTAATTAACTTAAAAAACTACTCTTAGTATAGTATGTATGTATGTATGTATGTATATGCAGGCAGTACTTGTAAAATATTTGTACTTATTGGTAAAATAAATTTATAAAAAAATATTAACTTTTTTATTTAAACAAACTTAACTCATAAATAGGCCTATTAGGATAGGACTGGAATTGAATTATGTAATGGGGTTATGGGCCCCCTGACCCCTTTGGCAGACAAAATTTTATGAGCCAGTCCGCCACTGGTTCACATACTAAGGATAGAAATATATACAATTGATTAGAAATAATACTGTAATGTCGAAGTTAAGTGGAGCTACAGACAGACGTTTTCGTACCAAGAATTCCATAGCTTAGGGCTTAGAGGATAAATGGCAGGACTCATGGATAGCTTGGATAATCGGGTTGGTTGATTTTTTAATTCTTTGCATTAGACTGTATTGAGCACGTCTTGTTACCTCCGGGAAGCTCGGGACATTGCGGGTAGCAAACATTTGCGAAGCTGAGCATCTTGGAGGTAATTTATGTAAGAGTCTAAAAGACATGTTGTATTGTTGTACAGCAAATTTAGGGCTCTGCCAGAACCATCGGCATAAACTAAGTTATTTATCCTTGTGTTATCTATACAACATCCCACTGTTGCATAGGGGAGAGCAAGGAGCCTTGTCTCACCCCATAAAAGGAGCCAAAACACTCGGATAGTACATTGCCCCACCTAACGGTGAAAGATTGGTGGGAATACTAAAATTTCAATACGTTTAATATGTACATGGGAACCTTCCTGTCTTCTAGTTTTGCAAATAAAGTACTGAGGTTCACCCTATCATATGCCTTACTTATATCTAGGAAACAGCTATAAATAGTTGAATTACTGTCAATGTATTTAGATATTGTTTCTTTAAGTACATAGATACACAGGTCAGTTGAGTGGGACCTTTTAAAGCCAAACTGATTAGGAGATGTTCATAGCAAATCATTTAATCGGAGTAACAAGAGTTTTCCTAGTAGTTTCGAGAAGCAGGAAGCGACAGCAATAGGCCTGTAATTATTGCTGGACAGAATGTCTCCGTACTTATTTCTGACCAGGGGCAAGATATATGCCCTCATGAACTCTGCAGGGATATAGCTATGAGCAAGCATGGCTGATAGGAGCAATGATATATGCAGACATACTACGTCATTTGCATATTTTAAGTGCTCATTCGATAAGTCATCTACCCCTGACGCAGAACCAGTCTTTAACTCTTTAATTAACCTCTTTACTTCAGAAAATGATATCAAAGTATTTTCCCTTGTCCCTCCCACAGTCGTTTCGCTGCAATCTATCTTAAAATTATCCCTACTCACACTGTTTAGAATGTTAGAATAATGGTTTTTCCACAGCTTTGTAATTTCATCCTCCCCCGACACCCCATCGATTGTCGGAGGGAAGACATTTTTTACACCCGTTTGATTCTTAAGAAATTTCCAAAAAATTTTATTATCGTTATTTATGCGAGCTTCACAGGCTTTTCATGCTCGAATAGACTCTTCTTCCTATTTACATCGCCTTATGGCCACCTTATACTGACCCCTACTTCTACACATATTCATGTATACAGGTCCTAATCTGGGTCTACCATGAAAGCACCACATATCACAGGCGTCTTTCGATTCCCTCTTCAGGGGGGCAATAAAATCATTCCATCCAGGAATAATCTTAGTATGATAGTTGTAAGATTTAATCAGGGGGCTTCCTGCTTCTCTTAACAGGGATATTATCCTACTATAATACCTATCTATGAGTTTACAGTGCGAATCATTTGAGCAAGAATTACTACAGGCAAAATGCAAAATTTCTAAGTTATTAAAGAGGTGATTTGTTCTGTCTTTGTATTCTATTCTCTGTTGCATATTAACATTGAACCAATCGACGCGATTATTCTTATTTATTGAGTTCTTGTTAAGTCGTGTTGCGCATAAATTGGTAACGTTAATTAATATTTCTAACGGTTTATGATCCGAAAGAAGGAAATCATGCAGAATATGAACTCTAACAATTCGATCCTTTAGATCAGGGATTCCCAAAGTGGTCTGTACAGAACCCCAGGGGTCTGTAGGAAGCTTTCAGGGGGTCTCTAAACTTTTGGAAAAATAGTAACATTAACTATATTAAAATAAATTTCCATTTCACACTAGACATTCGGTAAGTGTTTATTAAACTGGTTTAATGAGTGTAGAATGTTTAATTTTACATTAATTTAAAAGCTATCTATGTTTATGAAATATACTATAGTTCGTAACTGAATTCATAATTTTTTTTTGTGGGGGGTCTATGTCCGTACGGAATTAATATTTAGG
Source organism: Bathynomus jamesi (assembly GCA_023014485.1). Classification (NCBI taxonomy): domain Eukaryota; kingdom Metazoa; phylum Arthropoda; class Malacostraca; order Isopoda; family Cirolanidae; genus Bathynomus; species Bathynomus jamesi. The sequence continues at coordinate 456,368 of JAJOZX010003553.1, read as the reverse complement.
GGTCCTTGGTGGTAAAAGTTTGGGAACCCCTGCTTTAGATTATTACTAGTGAGACAATGATCAACCCACTTGGTGGTACCACTCATATCACTAACGTATGTAAAATTACCATTGGTTACGCTTAATACATCTACATCACTTATACTTAATTTGTCCGACTCGCACATGTTACCCAATTCTACAAAGAATTCCGAGTTCACATGCGCGTTAAAGTCCCCCATTATTATACAGTGAGAATATTTGGGGCTATCTGATAATGACTTAATTTTGTACAGCAAATCAATGTATTCATCTGGATGACTGCCGTTGTTGTATGGTAAATAGCAGTTTGAAATTAATATGCAATCATTGTTCACTTGTAATTCAATGCCTAACAACTTTACATTAACGCTTGTTAAAAATTTTATATGTTTTGACAAATTTTTCCTTATTAAGAAAGCAACACCACCAAAAGGCCTACTGTACATTAATTCATCTGACAAATCTACTGCTGATGACGCATGGTACATAAAGTCATCATGGATGGTAGGGAGGAATTTTAGCTCTTGCTTAGGTAGCCAGTGCTCTTGCAGGAGTATCAAATCTGCACTGTCTCAGATTTTATGAACATCTACAGTTGAATTCCTCACTGACCTTACATTATATGAATCTATTTTCAACAAGTTATCCGCCATGACTGATAGAAAATTTATTATTAGTAAGAGTATTATTATTATACACAGTACAACTTTCAGGCATTACCGTTAGGGCGCCTATTATTATTATTATTATTATTATTATTTTGTGTGTTATCAAATCTCCTGGAAAAGTGAATAAACTCCTTAACAATAATACCGTCTGGCCATTGACTCATATTATACGGGTTGAAATGCGCATTTACACCTTTAATTATTACTTTAAATGAGTTATAATATGGAGATTTTGTGTTTAGTTTATTAACTAATAATATACTCTGTTCACCAATAACTTCTTCCATCATGTGTCGAATATCGCTTGCCTCGTTCGAGAGCTGAATTCGCGACACAAAGAGGGTGAGATTCTCCATCGGTGGCCTCGCCGCGGAGACCGGTTGAGGAAACCTTCGGGAAGAGCGCCTGTTAACAGTGACCCACCCGTCTTCCTCCCTCGATCTCCCTGAGGCAGGGTTCACCTGCCTGGGGGATGGTGGCACAACCTTTGGGGGATAGGAGGCCCCTCCCCTGCTCTGTGGCTTGGTGAGGGTCTGTCAGCGGTGTTTATAACCTGACGGCCGCGGTGCCCCTCCTTCTTCGGTGGGAGGGGGGGGACTGCGCACCGAGCGAGGCGTAATCGAACGCCTCTCCTCTGCAGTGAGAGCTAGGGAAGAGGGTAATGATGCTTCGTCTAAATGCAAAAAACTTCACTTTTTTAAGTGAAGGTCAAAATATGATGATAAAAACCCACTCTAATAGACAGAGTTTATTTCCACAACAGTTTCGATGCCCACTGGCATCCTCTTCGGGTGGAAATACTCTGTTGTGAAAATAAATTTTGTCTATTAGAGTGGGTATTTATTATCATATAGATGCCTCGTCTCTTGGCATTGGACCGTCCCTGTTCTTCACTGTGAAATCGGGAGCAAGGGTCCTTTCCTGAACGGGAGGGAGGTCGACCGCTACCCCTGCTTGCTGCGTTTCCACCCCACCTTCAAGGGGGGGAGTTGGGGCGGGGATTTCGTTTCCCTCGCTGCCCGACGCGCTTCTTGGAGATCTGACTTGCTGAACTACTTCCGAGTAACTGGGCTTTGGGAGGAGCGTCTCTTTCAACGCATCTAACTCTGACCGGAATTGTTCTAGCGAAATCGCGTTTTTCTGATTTGACACCACGTGTTGGTGTTTCAGTTCAACTATCGACTTTTGTACCTCATTATACTGTTTGAGGAGCACCGAGACGTCTACGTCACCCATAGAGATTACCGGTATTCTCTGGAAGTTAGTAACGTAGAAGGTAATATTGTTCTCATTATCCCGGAGGGTCGACACTTTATTTATAATGCCTTTCAGGGTATTCTCGTTTCTAGAATTACCTCTACGAGTTGGGAGGGTAGCACTGAACAGGGTGTTTAACTGTACCCTCGCATGTTCTATTCTGAATCATAAAAATCATGACAGACAGATACAAGAAGGTCTGACCTAATATGATCTACTTTGTCAAATATAAAACATAACAACGGATTTTCTACAAGATTTTCAGCAGACGACCCCATTGTATCTGTAACGGCTTGCGGGAGAGCGTAGCTGGTGGGGGGTGGTTGGGGGTGGAGATCGGGGGAACGCCGAAAGGGGTCCCACTTCTCGTCCCTTTAAATCATGCTCGGGGTACCAACGGTTCGATGCTCAGGCATCTTTCCATATTAATTATGTAACTGTTGCTAACTATGACACAAAAAGTATACACGCGGAGTCCCTGTACGATTATACCGTAATGAAACATACATTTCCCGCGGTCACCGTCAAAACTTTTACTATTAAACGGAAGATTCGCAGTGTATATGGTGGGGGTAGGGCGGGAGAGGGGAACGGGATGGGGATGCTAGAAGGAGTGCCCACTCCTTGTCCCTTTAAATCACGTAAGCGCGTAAGTTTGTAAATATATCTAAAGTAATAAAAACTATTTATCTATTTCCTTGGTCTTTCATTTCAGATTTCAGAGCCTTTACCTGGCCTTTTGAAAATATTTTAAACAGTTTATGTAGTTAAAATTCACTCGTTCATAATTTTAAAGGGCTCACTCGCTCGTTCGTTCGTATGCCTGCTATTTCAAGGTCACTGTTTACTACCTCATAGGTCCAAGAAGGTAGTGCCGGATGTCGCTAGAAAATTTTGAGGATATATTATATGTATTACTATTAATTATGTATTGTGAACCATCTAATGAGACTGTAAGTGGGTAATCTTGGCACATTTACAAATTTTATTGGAGAGATAACATAACGGTCCACTGACTTTAAACCCTGTTAATTTGATAGTAAGCAGAGCACAAAACTGACAAGCGTCACTGGCACTGGCTGTAACAAGTTTTTTTCATATTTTTTTCATATATATATAATTTCGGGTGATTCAAAAAAATCAAAGTTTTTTTTTTTAATTGTTCAACCTGTATTTTTGTTCCCTATGACAAAAAAGTAGTGTATGCCAAATTTGGTGAATTTTAAATAAAATTTACTATGTGCTACCAGGCGTCAAAGTTTCCCTCTTTTTCAATTTGTTTGTTTTTACAACTTATGATTTTATGTTTAATTGTTTATATTTCAGGATTTTTAATTAATGGTTTATATACTAGCTTGCTCTTAATTGTTACTTGGAACTCGTAATTTTGATACTAATTAATCGATTATGGAAGCTAGGCCTAATTCACCATCACCCAGTTGCTCATTTGGGAGAAGTTCTACAAGAAAAGAAACTGAAGTATGGCTAATTGGGCATCCCTCTGCAGTACTAAAAACATCCGTATTACCATCAGAGAAGGAAATGATGGCCCTCTTCATGCACTACAGAAATATTAAAAAGCAAGACATTAGAGAATCATGCTGCTCTACTGCAGATGATGTGCTAGCAGTTTGGAAAAAAGCAGGAAAAATGGGTACCATTGATAAGGCTGTTGCTAAAAAAGAGCAAAGAGCAGCAGAAAAGCAACAACGTTATGAAAAGAGGAAAGCAGAAGAAGAGATCAAAAGAAAGAAGAGTGAAGAGGCTGTCATACTCACCAGTACATCATCAGAATCAGAATCAGAGGAGAGTAAAAGTGATGAATCTGGTTTCTGTGCTGCACAACCTTCAACATGGAAAAGTAAGGTTGGCAAACGTAGAAAATTGTTTGATGATAAATTATTAGGAAGTCTTGATGTTGCAAAATTGAGTGACAGAAATGCGTCTCTTTTTAATGCAAACAATCAGACATCGCTTGAATGGGACATCTGCGAACAAATAAAATGCATGTGTTTCAATACAACGGCAGCCAATACTGATCCTAGAAATGGTGCAGCTATTCTTCTAGAACAAAAATTCGACAACGATTTATTGTCGCTGGCATGTGGACACCATATATTTGAAATTATGCTGGAAGCTGTTGTTTCAAAGTCTTTATCACCATCTTCTGGCCCAGATATAGTCCTTTTTAAGAAGTTCAGAGAAAAATGGTCAAGCATTAATAAGGAGGACTACGAAACAGCATTATCAGATCCAGATATCTATGAAAATATTCATGACATCAAAGATGACATAATTATATTTGCAACAAATCAACTAGATACATTCCAACCAAGAGACGATTACCTAGAACTATTGCAGTTAACAATTATTTTTTTGGGAGGTGAACCAAAAGGTGGAATCAAATTTAAACATCCAGCGGGACTTCATCGGGCTAGGTGGATGGCCAAAATTACATATTCATTAAAAATTTTTATGTTCAAATCTCAGTTCAAAATTTCAGTAAAAGACAAAAAAGGACTAAAAGACATCTGTCTATTTGCTACTCGGTTATATGTAAAGGCATGGTTTACAGCTCCTGTGCCATCTTGCGCTCCTCGTCTTGCTCTGGAATTATTACAGAATCTTGTAGTCTACAAACAAATAAATGACACAATTGCATTTGTTGTTATTAAAAAACTGGTAGGTCACATCTGGTACCTATCAGAAGAACTGGTAGCCTTGGCCTTTTATGATGATGAAGTGCCTACTGAAACGAAAAACGAAATTGTAAAGGCCTTGCAAAATACGACAGAAACTCTTCCTGCAAAACGGGCTTTTCTAGATCCTGCACTTATTCCAACGAAGAAATTAGAAGATTTTGTCATCAAATACTCAAAGATTCTTTACAATAACAAAATTTAGTTCAAAATTTTTACTCAAAGATGCTAAAGAATGGCATAATGATGAAGAGTATAACTCCGCTAAGAAATCTATCAAACAGTGGAAAGTCGTGAATGATATAGCGGAAAGAGGAGTAAAATTAATGGATGAATATAATAAAATACTAACACATGACGAAGATCAAAAGCAATTCTTGCTACAAGTAGTGAAAAACTACAGGGCTGTTTACCCTGATAGAAAGAAAGAAACATTGATGAAGTAAGGACAGCTAATGTCTCAAATATCATGCTAGTTTAATTATGCATGCTTGTGGTTATGGTAGGACCTACGGGGGAGCTTTCCACATTAAAAAAAAGCAATGCGCCTTGTACTGTACCCCCTGGGTGGTGTGGAAAAATTTGACAATTTGAGTCGTTCTGTCAATTTTTAATTGCTGGTAGCAACCCCTAAAAATTAAAAACTTGCTAAAATATTTTAGGATAGTTGTTTTTATGCTGAAATGAACCATTTAAAGGGCTGAACACATTAAAATATAAAAAAAAAAATTTTTACCCCAATATTTGAATCACCCTAATTATATATATATATATATATATTATATATATATATATATATATATATGGGATGAATTTCATAATTAAACAGGTGAAATGAATGAATGATGCAAACCCACAGGGGGAAAATGAAAAATGATTCCAAGGCCTTTCGTGTATTCAGAAGTACACCTCGTCATTCCCTAACGAGGTGTACTTCTGAATGCACGAAAGGCCTTGGAATAATTTTTCTTTTTCCTTTGCATCATATATATATATCCGGTGACTGTTTAAACATCTGATACTTTAAAAGGTTTGCATTTTTTTATTAACTGAAACAAGGCATGGAATTTTTACTGTACCTTTTCTACACATGGAGAATTAGTCTCCCAGTGCAAAACATGCTCTGTGTGATGTCCTCTCACCTCATTAACAATTTGCGAGCAAACAAAGTTTTTCAGTACTGTGGACAGAGTATCTGTTGAATTGTGAAACATTTCTCGTTCATTTGATGCTTTCACTTCTTCCGTTGTGTGTCAATTCTGTTTAAATATTTTATCTTTTAAATAACCCCACGGATAAAAATCACAGGGGTTTAGATCTGGTGATGTTAGAGGCCATGATATTCCTTTATCATAAACCGCAGGAAATCTGTTGGAGAGAACTCTTTCGTCGAAAGTATCGTGTAAGCACCGTGAGCTGAGAGGACAACACACGAACCTGACTAATTTCAAGAACCAGCTAGACAGGTTCTTGCGCAAAGGCTCTGATCACCCACGCGTGGCTGGCTACGAGGAGGGGGTGGAGAGCGGAAACCAATTCCCTCCTCCACCAAATCCCCTAAATGAAGCGGGATGCTGTGAAGGTGTTGACCGCAGATCGATCCTGAACCGTCGCTCGAACCTTCTAACAGTAACTAAAAGTAAAAGATTATACAGTGCGTTCGAAAAGTCTCTCCGCAGTCAACCAACACTTTAAAAAAAGTGTTTGACAACAAGTGTAGAAGAGTTGCTCTGTGCCTGCAAAATGGTGGAAAACACTTTCAACACATGCTGTAAAATCAAAAGGTTATGTAATAAAATCACTAAACCATGGTTGAATGAAAACATTGTAGTTTTTCAATTTCCTATGCGTTTAACATAGCACTGAGGAAAGACTTTTCAAACGCACTATATATATATATATATATAATATATATATATATATATATATATCTTTCAACTTTTCAAATGTTTCGTGCAATGATTCCTCACGTAGGTAAAACTTGTTGCCGCTCCTCTTGAGTTGGCCTGGTGAAGTAAAGAGTTGGTTTGTTGTGTTTCACATACACACACACACACATATATATATATATATATATATATATATATTATGATGTAGGTCACATCCGCATCCGCATCCGCGGAACATCCGCACATTTTCTCGCATCCGCATCCGCATCCGCACTTTGGACGGCGGATGTCGTGCGGATGTGGACCGTTGAGATAAAATGTCATTAATAAGCGGAAATTATCAAATTCTATATAATAGAACTAGTTCATTGTGCGCAAAAGTGATGCAAGCGACAAGACGAGAGGCTGTTCTTGTATGAAGTTACTCTCTTGCAACCTACTTAGATCCACGTTACAAAGCTAAGTTATTTTCACCTAGTACATTAGAACGAGTTAAATCATCACTTGGCAAAGCAGCTGAAGAGCTTCAATCTCTTGAATCTGTCGCTTCGCCACCCACCAAAAGAATAAAAGTTTCAGTGACAGAACCAACACCTTCAACAAGCAAATCTATCACAGAATCTGTCTCTCAGTTTCTTGAGTCAAGCAGCAATGACGAGACCTACGCGATGTCAAAAGATGTAGTAAAAATGATCGAGAGCTATCACCAAGAAAAACGCCTGGCTGCATGTGACAATCCTATTAGTTGGTGGAAAAATACGCAGAATATCTATCCATACTTGAGTAAACTTGCAAGGAAACATTTAGCCTGTCCTCCAACAAACGTACCAAGCGAGAGATTATTTAGCAGTGCTGGATTAATATATGATGAAAAGAGAAACAGACTGGCAGCAGAAAAGGCAGAAAAATTAATGTTCCTTAAGCATAACCTTCCTATAATTAAGTTTGAACATTAAACGAGGAACATCTTAGTTTACTTTATTTTAATTACTCATTTATAAATATGCTTAATAAAACTTTAAATTTAATATAAATAGTTATCAAGCTAATTAAAGATCTCTTTCTATAAGGGTGGAAGTTGGGGAAAGAGGTCGGTGGGGTGCATTTGAGTTGGGTGGTTCACGTCCCGCATCCTGGTAACACAATTATGGTTTCTAATTGTGGCTGAAACTCAACAAAATATAACGAATTTATTTGCAGACGAATTCACTAATTGATTTCTATATTAGTTAGATGCTTGATATTATTTTATATGTTCAGAGAAAAGTACAGCAATTATTGTACAATTAATCAATTATACTACATTATAGCTACAGCTCTCTCTATATAATAACTTATTATATACGTTAAACACAACAAATCTCGAATATATCCTAAAAAATAACGAAAGTGTAGACATCCGCATCCGCATCCGCGGATGTTGAAATCAAACATCCTCATCCGCATCCGCGGATGTGAAAAAAATGACATCCGCTACATCACTAATATATATATATATATATATATTAACGTAAAGAACGACGCTTTGTAGAGGAGAATGTTCCGCGCAAGATGAGAGCGAAAGAACGAAACAAATGAAAAAATGAGGTAACCACCCGGGAATCGAACCTGGGATCTTCCGATTGCCGGTCAGATATGATAACCATTACACCACGGGCCTCACTCAAACAACTGTCGTAATTCCTCTACATGCGCGCAGAAACCAATGCCCCAAAGGGGCACCTCCCGCATGCCGTAACATGATATACATTATAACTGCAAACACGCAGTATAATTAACGTCGTTCTTTACGTTAATTATACTGCGTGTTTGCAGTTATAATGTATATATATATATATATCACTTTTTATTTAAAAAATATTCCACTATGCCGTTTAAATATCTTATTACTACAATTAAGTTGTATTTTAGTTTGCATTTTTAAACGTCTTAAATATTTTCTTATGTTCATTATTATTTTTTGCCTGATTATGACATCCATTTATTTATTTTACCCGTTCAATTGAATAAAACGAGTACAGTTTAAAAATGACTGAAAATTTTTATCTAAACTCCTTTTTTTTTCCTGCCTCTGTTATTAATTAAGAAATTTAATTGTGTTTAATTAAGTATTGGCCGAATGTCTTTCATAAAACAAAGGTCAAAGTGAACAAAATTACTTGGTCAAAGCAAACAAAGAATATTCTTTATAACGTGAATGTTCTTCGCTTTTCATACGGCAAATTTCATTACTTTCTCTCGACAAACAATGTCGTGTCAAACTTACGCGATAATTATGATTTCAGTCATAATTTTCTGATTTCATATCTAGTCTGAAAATTGACGGTCGTAACTGCGTGCATTCACTATTCTCTAAAGTATAAAGTAACAAAGGAGTTTTATATGTCGTGATTCGAATAAAGCAAAAACCTCGCTGATATCACTTAAAATTTAGTTTCAAATCAGCGCGTGTTAACAGTATTTAAGAGAATTGTTTATACACAATCAAATACTTCATCATTCTCCGTTACTTAAACAGTAGCTATAATTCGTGTAAATTGGTTTAGTATTTCTTCATTGTTCTCTCTAAGTTAAGAAATTCAAATTTAGATTCAAATTTAAACTTAAACTTTATTCAGAAAAGAATAAAAGTGAGAGAGTTTTACAATTTTTACATATTTCTTATGGCAATAATACACTAAAAGTACTCTTGTCTGAATATGCTCTTGGAAGCATAAAGGTGTTTTAGGCAAAATTAATGGCATTTACCTTATTTATTACATAAAAATAGTGAAAGTGGCAAGCAGTAGTAGTAATAGAGACAACAACAAAATACTACTACTACTAATAATAATAATAGCACTAATAATAATAATAATAAATATAATATAAAGTTTACAAAATGTTACATGATTTTAAATTAAATGATTTATTGTATATTTGGAAGAAAATGTTTCATAAAGTAATGAAAGTGGCAAGTAACAGTAATAGTGACAAAATAATAATAATAATAATAACAATAATAATAGTAAATATTCAATACTGAATAACCTTTATTGACAAAATAAATATAGTACATTTACAATGACATAAATAATTGTGAAGCTGCACTATTTATTTTATTTGAAGTTTACAAAGTTTACAAAATGTCACATAATTTTAAATAAAATTTCCAGTTTCCTACTGATATGTACAGTTGCCCACATATGTAATGTTCCTCGCCTCACAGGCGACTACGGATATGTAGCAACGCCGCAGCGATAGTTAAGGTACCCCAACTGGGGAAAGGTCGGGTGGAGGGGGGACAACCGAGTCCAACAACATATAACATTGATATACAGGTAAAGCGCCGTTAAAAAATTACATAACGCTAGTTTTGCTAAAACCTGACCCCACCTGTAACGTTCTGTAACGTGTGGGATGTGGGGTGGGAGAAGTTACATCTGGGGTGTCAAGTTTTAGCAAAAATAGCGTTACGTAATTTTTGAACGGCCCCTAATTATAATGTAATATCTCTCTATTCATAAAGATAAACGATTAATATGATCGTGAACAGCGCTCAATTCCATGTTTACTAGTCTTATACAGTAACAAGGTCCCATTATGATTACTGCAAGTCTATATGAACAAATACCACACTACAACTTTTTATATGCTAGTGAACTTGAACCAAAAATAGACAGTACACAACCATCCTCCACACTCCCTCATTCCCCTTTCCCACCCACCAGTATCGCGTATGTTAAATAAAGCTATTTGTAGAGTCCGTGTGCAGCTTTAAACCTTTACTAACTTACGGATCTACACGATTTTATTTCTATATATATATATATATATATATATATTGACATTGAGCGAGAAAAAGATTGAGACAGAGTGAGAGAGAGCGAGGTAGATGGACAGAGTAAGTGGGACATGGCTTATCAATTGTTACACAAAGAACTTGTTAACAGTTTCGATTTAAATAACAGTAACTGTATATATACAATAAAATACCAATTCTTTATTACAACAAATATGCAATGGTTGAGAATGTTTTACTAAATAGTATTTGCCATAGATTAACATAAATGGCACAGCTATACCCGGTTCATAGTTAGTGTTTAGTCCATCCCCCATTATTGTCTATTACATCTTGTAATCTGTGTGGCATAGATGCAACATGGTTATGTATGATGTGTGGGTTCCTTCGGAACATCTCCCACTCAGCTATAGTGTGATCAAGCCGTTCCTGCCCAGGCTCAATGGAGTTGAGGTCACACCCCTTACTAGGCCAGTCCAGTAGTTCTAGATTTCGCTGCTCCTCGAACCACTTCTAACAATCCTGGCGGTATGGATGGGAGAGTTGTCCTGCAAATGGATTTTAAATATTAAAAGTAGAATTATATCTCATCCATACGCTTCATCAGTAACCCACTATTCGAGATAGGTTTTAATCCCTATGTATTAGGGGTTTCTCCCACCTAAATGGAATTGTGCGCCGTTATACACATAATACAGCCTGCAGTTATCCAGAATAAAATCCTAAAGTGTTGTCATAGTACTGAAAGAGTTAAAGAACAATTTTATGACCATTATTCGTCCCATGTAAATGTGGAAACCTGGCATACAAATGCGTGTAATACACAAATCTTACTCTAATAATAGTATAATATTCTATAACACACAAATACAACATACCTGCATAAAGATAATCTGCTCAGGATAGGGCAAGGCATACGCGCGTACAGAAGGCAGCATCACCTTCTCCATGATCTCTATATATTGATCTGCCGTAAACCTCCGGTGGATCTCAGTCAGCTCTCCTAGTCCCTGCAGGTGCATCTATCCCCACACATTCGCCGTCACGTGCCCACTCCGTGCCACTTCTTAAATATTTTGGCGGGCATATCTCGTGTTGTCGTGTCGCCAACACCGACGACGAGCATGAGTTATAGGCACAAACGTTTCTCGTCAAAGAAGATAACTCTGCTCCAGTATGCGAGATCATCATTTATATGCTGGCGAGCAAACGAGAGCCTGGCCTGACGATGTCGTTCCTCGATCCTCTCTTTTGTGACAGGAGTACGGTGGTGATATCCTGCTTCATGCAACCGTCATTCTGCAGTTCGTTGATTATTCTCCGGTTTTCTTCTGGAGGTGGTCTTTCTTGGTGCCCGACACTTAGGACGATCTAGTAGATTCCCAGTCTCCTGCCACCTCTGCACCCAGCGTCGAATAGTAGGCTTCGAAATTCCCAGTTCCATTAGCTATGTCAGCTACAGGGAGGCCTGCTTCCCGCATACCAATTATTCGATATCCTCGCTGTGCAATTTTGTCTTGAGCTGAATTCATTTTCAGAGTCGGTGTTCGTCATACCGTATTGAAATATGGTATGAGCATAGATCAGGGGTGGGGAACCTGCGGCCTTTTGGGGTACTAGTTGCGGCCTTCTGCCTATTTGACATTCAGAATTCATACCGTACGATAATGGACAGCAACTGATACCCCTTTAGGGCTTTAGGCTATTTCATTAGATCATGGTTTCAGCTTCACTGCTTCTTACACATACAAGCCTTCTTTTTGGCTTGAACAATAGGAAATATGGCAACGCTGCCAGTTGAAACTGGCAGCGTTGCCTTACTGCTTACGCCCTTACCTATCAACGATCAACTCGACTGGCAGACTGGATGACAGTTACTGACGATTCTCCGATAGTCACACGCACGCTTGTTTCCTTTAAAACTGTAAATCTTTGATCAATTCGTGTACCATTTATATTTAAAAATCTTCTGGTACCCCAATCATGTCAAAAACTGTGGAAAGAAAATTAAAGGAAGAGAACAGAGTATTCCTTGAAGAATGGGAATTGCAGTATTTCATAGTTGCTAAGAAAGATAAAATGATGCGTTTGCTCTGCAACGCCATAATTGCAACAGTGAAGAAACACAATGCATATCAGCATTATGCAACTCATAAGAACCACAAGTATGCTATATTGGAAGGAGAACCCCGAAAGTCTGCACTTACGAAGATGAAACTTCTAAAGCAGCAACAACAGCAAGTATTTAAAACGATGTCAGGCCTAGGGACTGAAATCACTGAAGCAACTTATAAAGTAGCATATATACTTGGAAAAAGAGGTAAGCCATATAGTGATGTGGAAATCATAAAAGAATGCATTGTTGAAGTTGTAGCCTCTTTAGATTCAGACAAGGTTAACAAATACAAACAACTACCTCTTTCAAGAAGGACCATAACTGATCGGCAACATGAATTAGCCCTCAATGTAACTGAACAGCTTCATACAATATGCCAAAGCGAAAATACTTATTATTCGATTGCCTTGGATGAGTTCACTGATATTACTGACTCAGCGCAAGTGTCATTTTTTATTCGTGTTATAACTGCAGATTTTCAATACTACGAGGAGTTACTGGCTTTGGGTACCCTTACGGGGAGGACACGTGGAATTGACGTCTTGTCTCTCTTCAAAGAAAAATGCCGTGAAGCGAAACTGAATTTATGTAATTTAGTAAGTGTATGCACAGTTGGTGCACCTTCCATGAGAGGAAAATGTGCAGGGTTTGTTGCGCTACTACAAAAAGAACTGCTAAATCCAGATAGCTTGATTTCCTTTCACTGTATTTTGCATCAACAGAATCTCTGTGCCAAATCTACTGTTTTCAGTGACACATTAAGTAAAGTTATACGTATTGTGAACTACATTAGAGCAAATGCATCACGACATCGCCAGTTTCGCAATATGTTTATGCTTGATGATGAAACATTCAGTGTGGATCTTCCGTATCATTCTAAAGTGCGCTGGTTATCACAAGGGCAAGTCTTTGAAAAACTTTTGTCTTTGCGAAAACAAATCACAAGATGTTTTGAGGAACTCAATGAACCATGTGAATTGTCAAAAAAGGATTTCTGCGGAAATGCTGCATTTTTGTGTGACGTAATGTCAAAGCAAAATGACCTGAATATTTCTTTGCAAGGTAAAACTAAATCCATATATGAAATGTGGCAAAAAATCCAGGCTTTTCGGAGGAAGCTGCGCTTTTTCAAAACTATCCTTACCCGATCGGAACTTTCAGCTGAACACTTCCCTGAACTGGCAAAGGTAATTGATGAAGAAAATACAAGCAAATCATTAAGGGAATGCGATGTGAAAGAATACACAGCTGTCTTAGACTCCCTGATTGAAGAATACGATGAAAGATTTGAAGATTTTGAGAAACATGACTTCACACTGAAACTAGCTTTCCAACCACACCTGGTTGATGTCTCCAAAGCACCTGAAGATTTACAGATGGAGTTGATTGTGCTATTAGAAGATAATATCCTTAAGTCTCTATTTGATACTAAGAAGGATCCTGTTGAAATATGGAAAAATGCCGTTGAATACCCACGTCTGCGCCAACATGCTCGTCGAATGTTGTCTTGTTTCGGCACAACTTACTGTTGTGAATCAACGTTTTCGTATGTGACTCAAATCAAAACGCGCTTGAGATCTCAGATGACGAATATTCACCTGGAGGACCAACTAAAACTACGGTCCCACAATAAGCAGTCACAAAAAAAGTCATTAAATGGTTTATCACTTTTTCACTTAATATTAACATAATTTCAATTAATATTAGTTCTATTGTCAATTATCCCCCCCCAAAAAAAATAACTGTGCACTTGCTGAATTTTGTATTTATTATAAAAACCTTCACGTATTATCAAGTTTGATTTAAAATTAGTAAATATGTAGATTGTAGATTAAAATATGACATTTTGTTGTACTGTATATGCTAAATTCTCAGCATGCGGCCTAATAGGGTCTTGGTTAAATGAAATGCGGCCTTCCAATGAAAAAAGGTTCCCCACCCCTGGCATAGATCATGCCAGTAACCATATCAACACCTCGGTTTGGCCCATCAACGTCATTTCACAAACATTAGTATAATCTTGTATGAGTTTATAAGTATATATACTGTAAACCAGGTTAATTTCGCGGCAGCAAATTTTCGCTCTTTCATATCCTTGGACGAGTTCGCGGCATCATAATTTCGCGGTCAACAGTTACCTGTTATAATCTGACAGATTAAAATGACGTCATAAATGACGACATTTATTTTGAACTGTGATTGGTCGAGGTTGAGGTCGTATATCAAAGCAAGTTTTACCTCTTGGTATGCGGATAAAGTTTCAGCAGCACTCAACGTAAATGACTCTCTCGGTAAGATAGATTTGAAGCTCTCCACACTGAAACCTATTGATGCTAAATGGATTGTCTCTGCATGGGATAACCTACACAAAATGAAGGAGACCATTCGGAAGGGTTGGGAAGTTAGCGGCATTCATTACAGTCTTGTTATACAGTAATAATATAACATATACAGTAATAATATAACATAATTTAAAACGTTTTCACTGCTTTTATTTTACAATGTTTTATTACAATATACTGAATTTACTTTTCAAATAAAGTATTTTAATGATCTAAGTTTCATTTTCTTATTATCATCCAAAGATTATTTTAAATTGTCAAATTTTCGCCTGCTGTATATTTTCGCGTAAACTATATAGCCTACGCAAAAAACGCAAAAATGTCCTGCAGACGAACATTTCGCATTCACTAGTACATAAAAAGTTCTATTGTAGTAGCTATTCATATAGATTTGCAGTAATCATGATGGAACCTTATTACTGTATAAGACAAGTAAACTGAGTTCAACGCTGTTCACGATCATATTAGTTGTTTATCTTTATGAACAGAGACATTACATTATAATTACCTGTATGTCAATGACTGCACATTCAATTGTCCTTTAGATATATACTGTATGTCGGTGTTATATGTTGTTGGTTAACCGATCAGCCCACCCTGATCGAGCAAGCCGGTGGGACGCAGGTAACCGATCGCCCTCTCCGGAGTGAACCAGAGGTTCAGCGCACTAGTGATATTGGGTTGTATTCTATGTTGTGCTAGAGCCGTACAGTCTGTCATAATGTGTTCAATTGTTTGTGGTGTGTCCTGGCACAGGTGGCAGTTGTCGTCTGTGGAGATGTCTAGTCTGTGTTTATATGTCTGTAAGTTGGGGGTGATGTCCACATCGGAATCGTGCTAAGTTAACTCGATCCGATCTGCTCAGGCTGATCTCTGACCTGTCAATGGGTGGCGGCTTCGCACCTAGGACCGCATTTGGACACAGTCTTGTCAGTGCTTTGTGGGTTAGGTGTGTGTGTATGTGTTTTCTGTATTGTGTGATGTCTGTGGGGCGTGGAATGGAATGGAGTATTTGGTTATAATGTCTCTCTGGTGTTACCTTAATGGTGCGAGGTGTTGGTGCATGATTGTACATGTAGTGTAGTGGCAAGGGTGTTGTGGGTTACTTGTCGCTGCTGCCATGAATTGTGTTCCCCTCATGTCTAAATGTTCCCTAACTTTCAGTATTTTTGTTTGTGTGTGCAGCTGTTCCGTTGGTGTTTGAGTACATCCTGTAATGATACGAAGTGCGTTGTTTTGTATTTTATGTAAGGTGTTTATGTGTGTGTTTGAGATAACACTGCCCAACACCAATTTTGCTGATTTAATTCTAACACCTGTTTTTAGGTAGCTTTGGTGTGCTGATTTCAAAAATCACCTTAGTTTTTGCCTATCACGTCAGATTTTCGAGCAATCAGATACGGAGATATCACATTTTGGCAGGGTTAAGCCCAATTTTTTTTCTTTTCAAAAAATAAGTTTTTACATACTCAGAATCAGCATGGAAAAGTAAACAATTGTGCAGGGAGTGAACTTTAATATACAATGGTAATATTGACACATAAAGTGATTAAAAGTGTTTAAATAAGCAAAAAATGAATCCATGATCATGACGTCACGCTCACACCTGGGGAAATCACAGATACCCAAGATTTTAATATGTTGTACATGACCTTTAGATTTAATGCACAGATTTGCGTATTCCACAGATAAAATTTTAACAGCAAAACAGCTGTTAACAGGTCTCAAAAATCATCAATTTTGATAAGTGCCCTTCATGGATCACCCAAAATAGGCATATTGCATTGCACATTGCACGAAAATCTGATGTGATGGACAAAATCTAAGGTGATTTTTGAAATCAGCACATCAATATTATCCAGAATTAGGTCTTAGAATTAAATCACCAGCAACAAATATTTTTTTGTTGGGCAGTGTAATGGGTGCCCAGCATGGGCTAGCATACTCCATAACTGAGCGAATATATTGTTTGTATATGAGTGATGTTGTTTCCTGCTGGTGTCCAAAGTTTGTGCCTGTTAGTACCCTAAGCGTGTTAAGTCTTGACGTACATGTGCTTTTTATGTCCTGAATGTGGTTTGCAAAAGGTAATGATGTGTTGTATGTGGCCCCCAAATATTTTGGTCCTGTGAGTGTGTGGAATGTTGGTGTTGTTTAGTGTAAGCTGTGGAGTTATCTGGTGTTCTTTTGTGTTGCTTGTTAGCAAGTGATGGTTGATTTTGTGGGCGCTACTTTGAGTCTATTGTGTGTGAGCCAGTCTTGTATACTGTTTATGTATGTTTGTAAGTTATTTGTAGCGGTGTCAATGTTGTTGTTGGTGGATGTTAGAGTGATGTCATCTGCATATGATGATAAGGTAAGCTTGTTATCTATGGGTGTTGGAATGTCATGCATGTATAAGTTGAACAGTGTTGGTGAGAGAACAGAGCCTTGAGGGACCCCGTTCGGAAAAAGTTTGTTTTTGGATGACTTGTGATTTTGGATGACTTTGGATTAAATGTGACATGTGAATATCTTCCTGAAAGATATTTGCTCAGCCACCTTTTGGTGTTATTGTGCATGTGTTATATGTTGTTGGACTCGGTTATCCTCCCTCCACCCCACCTTCCCCCAGTTGAGGTACCTTGACTAACACTGCGGCGTTGCCACATGTACAGAGTCGCCTGTGAGGCGAGGAACATTACATATGTGGGCAACTGTACATTGCAGATATTATTTGAAGGAATGACAAAAATTTGATTTACTCAGTACTGTACCTACGTGACTTTCCTATAATTTGAAAACCTCTTCATTGCGAACAAAACAAACACCTCAACAATAAAGTCACAATGAACTGATCCTAAATATATATTTACTTTACTCATCTTTATATATATATATTATATATATATATATAGAGTGCCTCGTGGGCACTATAATAATAATAATGATGATAATGGTTATATTAATAATAGTTATTATGGTTCCGATTGATTTTTAATGACTAATGTTGATGAGGTTGGGGTTACCATGATCTTTTCAGATCAAATAATGTTTTTAATTAGGTTGATTGATAAAATAAATTTTCTTCCTTTATTAAACAAACAAATGATTTATGAATAAGACAAAATAAAAGTTGATTATTTACAGTTGAAATTAAATGCGCACTGGAATAATGACTTCAATAGTAATAACGCGCGAGGTAATGATTCGCCTTTATATAAAGTTAGGTGAATGACACCAGGCCAAAATGGAGCCTGCACAATGATGTTTACAGGAAGGTAGCTTTCGTGTCACTGGTTCTTCACAGAGAGAGAGAGTCGAGGTGCGTCGAGAAGTCCTTGTAACGAGGTTGAGGTGTGAGGCTTGGCATAAGGACATGCCTTGAGTGAATCCTTGCGATGTGACGTCATCTTAGTCGTGGCCGTGTCAATGGAACATGGCGAAAGTATTTGCAAATGTCTCTGCCACTATATATATATATATATATATATATATATATATATATATATATATATATATATAGTGAGGAATAAGAGGACGACGAGATGGTGCTGCGACCTTCATTTTTTTAATCACTGATGATAGAATGTGAATTTTCCTAAACGTCTTTTAATAAACTTCCTCTTATTCCTCACTAAGTTACGGTTCCCCAAGAACAAACCCTTCAATCAAGTTATATATCGGGTGGCCCAAAAAAATCGCCTTGAGATTTGAACATCAATAACTTCAAAAATATGCAGTTCACACTTCCAAAATTTACATAACTTTTACCTCAATCAATCTATTGATAAGCCATCATAAAAATTTCAGATCTCTACATAAAATACTTTTTCCACAGCTGAGGGAACAATGAGGTATGGTAAAAAAAATGAATATCCTAAATCCTAAATGTGTATAGCTGTACCTGGTAACTATTCTAAGACTTGTAGTAGTAGTTTAGTTTCCTCAGCCTATGGATAATCTGTTAGTCTCTGAAAAACATCACATGATATAGGCGTACGCCCATCTTAAATACTGTTTTTTAAACTTACCCTTCAAATTATGGTTCTAACTAATGGTGAAAAAGCAGTGATTGAAAAGTGTTTCTTGGAGAAAAGATGGACTGGGCCAAAAACTTTGAGGGAATTTCCAGGAATAACTTGTAATGTTACGTCTGTGAATAGAATAATTAAAAAATTTGAAGCAACCGGTTCGACAGCAAGGAAGCATGGAAGTGGTCGGCCTAAAACAGTTT
Organism: Bathynomus jamesi; assembly: GCA_023014485.1. NCBI lineage: Eukaryota > Metazoa > Arthropoda > Malacostraca > Isopoda > Cirolanidae > Bathynomus > Bathynomus jamesi. The sequence goes on along the minus strand of JAJOZX010003553.1, from coordinate 437,379 downwards.
ACACTCAAGACAATACTGCTCTCAAAGGAAAATTGCAAGAAATTTAGGTAACAGTCGAAGTTCCATACAAAGAATGCAGAGAACGGAAGGACTTAAAGCATTTAAAAGGATCCGTGTTTCAAGACGTGACAGCAATGTAAGAGCTAAAAGAAAAATTTGTTGTAGAAAATTGCTTGATAGATTTTCGTCCAATGATGTTAAAAAAGTAGTTTTTACAGATGAAAAAGATTTCACCATTGAGATTGCTCGAAACTCCCGGAACGATGTTGTTTATGGTCGGCGTAAGAAAGACATTCCTCCATCGAGACTTTACCACCAGACAAGTTGGTTTTCCAAAAAAACAAGTGCATCGTGCAATGGAAAGACGAAAATTCATTTTATTTCAGAAAATAAAAAAATTAATTCAGAAACCTATGCAAATTTCTTAGAGGAGAATCTTTTGCCTGATTGTCGGCGTCTGTATTTTGGAAACGATTTCATACTCAAACAAGATGGTGCTACAGCTCATACTAGCAAGTTCACACAGGATTATCTACAACAGAATGTAGTCAACTTCATTGGAAAAAACGACTGGCCCCCGCAATCACCTGATTGCAATCCCATAGATTATTGCATATGGAACACTCTAGCAGAGAAGATTTATGAAGACCAAACAGAAAAGGTTACAGAAATGCAATTAAAGAAAAACTACTCGAATGTTGGGACAAAATAACATTAACAGAAATCAGAAAATGTATTATGTCGTGGAAGAAAAAGTTAAGATTAGTTTGTAAGCAGGACGGCGGACATATTGATCATATTTGTTGATAAGATGTGAATAATAAAATTTTTTCAATTTATGATATTAATTTTTTTCACCATACCTCATTGTTCCGTCAGCTGTGGAAAAAATATTTCATGTAGAGTGCTGAAATTTTTATGATGGCTTATCAATAGATTGAGATAAAAGTTATGTAAATTTTGGAAGTGTAAACTACATATTTTTGAAGTTATTGATGTTCAAATCTCAAGGCGTTTTTTTATGGGCCAGCCGATATATAATTTGATTGAAGGGTTTGTTCTTGGGGAACCGCAACTTAGTGAGGAGTAAGAGGACGTTTATTAACAGACGTTTTGGAAATGATTCAAGAAATGAAGGTCGCAGCACCATCTCGTCGTCCTCTTATTCCTCACTATATATATATATATATATATATATATATATACTTAAATACATTATAATACATTCATACACTGATAGAGCTCAATTTCTTGATATTTAAGCATTACTTCTACTTATATTGATAGAATTATTAAATGATTCTGTGACTTGAAAATAAAGACTTAGGTCGTCAAGGTAATTTCGTTTAATAATATAAAAAAATGGTTATACATCAAACTGTTTTTCATATTATTTTCCACACTTTTTCTCTTAGTCACTGGAATAAAATGCTTCATCAGACAACAGTGTGACAGTCAACTCGTACGTTGACTTTTTCCTCCAGAAAAAAAATGGTTTTGAATTAATGTAAAATCTAAAAATTTGTAATATTTACTTCACGTAGATTTCAGACCCTCCTTTTGCGTGTATTTAAATTAGATCTACATATTGTTTTTGACTCTCAGGTCACATTGATTACTATTGGCACCCTTTTATGACTCGTTTATATCCTTTTCTCACTTCACTCTGGCTGTATGAAATTTTCCTGGTTGAGTCAAAGGAATTCAAAAGTTATTGGCATTCTTGACTCTTCTTAAAGATGCTATAAAATGTTTTTGGACCTTGCGTGTCTTGTTTTATAGCTGTTATAAGGTCTCAAATGAGAGGTTTTGCCGTTTCATATGGAGTAGTAGCAATTTCAGTGCGTAAAAAAAATAATTTTAATGTTCTTCTGTCATTTCTGTAAAATACATCACGTACCGTAATACTTACGTTTTAAATAAAGAGATTTTGTATTTTAGCTCACTTCTTTATTATTGTTTACTTTACAGTGGAATTACTTTGCGTATTTCATTGAAAGTTCTCTTCTGCTCCGTGTTACATTTTGGCTAAGAAAGGTGTAGTGAAATGGCGATATGTTATGAAAAACAGTCAATTAGCTGCCGCAGTTCATATAGAGGTTTTTTTTTTACTATAATTAAAACTCTAATATAAAATTTTCCAGTTTTCCATGATCGGAAAACCTTTGACAGAGAAATTAACATGACAAATTTTAGCTTTAATCAAATGTGTTTGTTAAATAAAAACATCTTTCCTTAAAAGCTTCATTATTCGTAAATCTCCATAAACAATAGATTACGACCACCAAAAGAACTAAAATCCTATTTATATTTTCTTGACCTTTAATTTCCTGATCTTTTCACGGAAGATTTGTTTATATTTGCTTTTGTTTTTCTCCTTTAAACTTAAATAAACCAAATATTTAAATATTTAAAAACGAAAGACTTCATGAGAAAAGTACATCATTTCAGTAGTTCATTAAATATTAACGAATTTGTTACGAGTTTCGAAAGTATTAACTCCGACCCTCCAATCTTTGCTTAAATGTTTTTTTCATAGATACCAAGAGTTTAAATTTAGCCTTTCGTTATACGAAACCTCAAGGCTTTCATTTGAAACTGTAATCATTACCTTCGGAATCGAAATTAAATATTCAAAATGAGGGCGTCTTATGAAATTCTCTTCTAATGAGAGTGATTAGTTTTCATTTGAATGTTACGAATGTCATTTCAACTGTAATTTAAATTTGACTATATCTTAACTGAGTATAAAATTCAGGACAATTCGGAGTTAATAATATCTACAAAGAAAGAAAAGATTGCGATAAATAGTAGTTGTTTATTATTATTTAATATAAATACTTAATCACTCTTGCCCGAATCAAAAACATTTAACGTAAGCTTCATGAGCATCATTCACCTCTCCTCGCGACATCACGTTTAATTAAGTGCAAATTTGTACTCTTCCAAATTTGCTGAATGCAAAGATATAACGTATAGTGGGGGTTTTCTTATATTTTGAACATTCTATTCTTGGAGTTTTTAGTATATATAGGCTTTATAGCTAATGATTCTGGGTTTAAAATAAACCAGCTAGTTTGGGATGCTCTCTAATTCACTTACGCATCGTATGGCACTTTTAATGATAATAAGTTATATTTTACGAGGTTACTTTTAGATAATATTTTTTTTCCATAAAATGTATGATTTTGAGATATGAGAAGTCACGTTTATTATGACATCCCAATATCTGTAAATTAAAATATATAGAAATTGATAACGTATCAGATGTCATGTCACGGTGCCAAAGTACATTGAAAAACTGGGTGTGAGCGTAATTTCAATGATATTATCAGAATCCTTGTGTCAATCCTGCTGCGTTCTACTGAACTTTTCATAGTGGTTCATTTGCTGTCAAAGATTTATTAAACGGATTTTTTTCGTCTTAGAATAAGATAGAATAAAATAGAATAACCTTTATTAATAATAATAAAATAAATCAATTTTTTCAATTTACAATGACATGAATAATTGTGAAGTTCGACTATTTATTTAATTTAATTTGGCCCTTAAGCTTTAGGCTTTACTGGGCTCTTATTAAAAATAAACAGCTAGTTATAAATTTATAATAATAAATAAATAAGTTAGTAAATAAGTATTATTAATAGTTAAACGGTGTATTACAATATTAAACAATATTAATGGACAATATTAAACAATATTAGTGGACATTAATCCTAGGTTTTTGTTAGTATACCATTATTAATCGGGATTTCAACTTGGTTTTAAACAAATTTACATTCACAATATTTTTTATATCGGCATGCAAGTCATTCCATAGTTTCAGTCCAATGAAAATTCCAGAAAATTTCCAGATATTGATCTTTATTAAGGCATCCTTCGATAAGTGTTATTTCTTCATCTTAATCCAGTACAACCATTCTCTTTTTAAAACAAAGATCTTTTCATCAAAAAGCTTACTACATTCAATCTTATCCATTCTGCCTTAACACCTCTTCGAGCACCTTCTTCCGTTCTCCTTCAATCAAATACAGTGTTACGAATGTCGCTCGAACTTTATGGTAGATCTTGAAATTAGTAACTGTGTAATAATTGTAAGTGTCTGTGGGTGGGAGGGTTCTGAAACAGAAATTAGAAAAGGTTATGATAAGTGCATGATTTTTAAATTCATCATCCTATACGAAGCGAAATGATTGCTGAAAATAAGATAACATAATTGATTGCCAAGTTGAAAACATTATTAATCAGCAAAAAGCACTTTGGCTGAATAATTCATTCCTTCATAATCTCCAAGTTCACACACACACACACACACACACACACACACACACACTCAGAATTAGATCCTAGCTATTTCTTCACTGAAATACCTTTTCTCTTTAAACTGAGTTTAATCAAATGATTCTTCAAGATTACTTCGGAGGAAGACTCTTTTCTTCTGACTGTACATATTTTAGGCTCGAAATCGGTTTACTGTAATAGTCGAAAAGAAATGCGATTTGTATATATTTGAAAGGATATTTGTATGACGAGTAAAAAACAAAATAAAAGTTACTCATTAATTAACATTTAAATTATAATGTCGTTAATATAGAAACAAACTCATGAACAAGCAATGGGAGAAAGATTGAGCAAAATGGGCACTTACTGGAAATTCTGAAAAGGAAGTATTTGAGAATGTTTAAGTTCGAGAATAGGACAAGTCTAAATAAGGAAATGATAAACTTTGTAGTGCCAAAGGCTCTGTTTCGGCAGTTCGACCAATTCACAATTTTCTTCTGAACAATTAATTCTTCTCAAAGAAAACAAAGGCAAAATCCTGCCATTATTCTCCAAGTTTCCTTCAGATGAATCAGGCCCTTTATCCGTATCTCGTTTTATTAGAAAATTTGAAAATGATAACCCTTTTGTATTTCAAGAAATTTTATATTTTTAGAATTGTGTGATATATATTATATTATTTATCTCGTCGTCCTTTTGTGTTAAACTCGTACACTAATATATATATATATACACAGGGTGTGTCATAACGTGTGAGACGCACTTTCAGGATGGATTCAGGACCTGAAAACAATGAAAATAGTTTATATAAACATATGCCCGAAATCGCTTTGTTTCCGAGTTACAGCCCGTTACGTGTTTTAGCAAGTATCCACCTTCCTTTAAAGGAAGTGTTCAAAATGACCGCCTTGCGCTTTAATACACGCCTGAACACACCTCGTCATAGACTGCCTGACGCGTTCAAACATGCCAGGTATTTCTCGGATTTTCTGGCATCCTTGTTCTACACGTTTGCGAAGCATTTCAACGTTGTCAATGGGTGTCACGTAAACGATGGATTTCAGATGACCCCACAGGTAAAAATCGAGTGGATTCAAGTCCGGGGAGCGAGCAGGCCACGCAATGGGTCCTCCACGGCCAATCCATTTATCAGGGAAATGGTCATCCAAATAGTCTCTGGCTACTCGACTAAAATGAGGTGGAGCGCTGTCATGCATAAACCACGTACGACGTCGGACACCAAAAGGAACTTCATCTAGTAAATCGCTTAAATCATTCCTTAAAAAATTGGAATAGGATTCTCCTGTTAATCTTCCAGGCAACAAAAGGACCGATTAAGTTGTCGGCATTAAGTCCTGCCCATACATTGATACTAAATTGTTGTTGGTGCCTTGACTGGATGATGGCATACGGATTCTCTTCGGCCCAGTGATGAGTGTTGTGAAAAATAATCACGCCATTTCTTGTGAAGGCAGCCTTATCAGAAAACAACACGGAGGATAGAAAAATAGGATTGCGAGCACACTATTGAAGGAACCAAGTACGAAAAGTCTCTCGTGGTGGGAAATCAGCTTCAGTAACGCCTTGTACTCTCTGAATGTGATATGGGTAAAGCTGTTGTTCCCGTAAAATTCTCCACACAGTTGTGTATCTTACACCCTTTGCTGCTGCTATCCTTCGAGTGCTGACACCAAGATGTTCCTCGACACGATTCAGGACCCGCTCCTCCAACTCAACAGTTCTGGCACTAATTGGTCTATCACCATCTGAAACTCGCTTGTTCAATGATCCTGTATCACCAAGACGGTCGTCTATTCTCCGAAAGGTCTTCTTATTTGGCAGACGGCGATTCGGAAACCTTTCTGCATACAGACTTCTTGCTGCGGCCGCATTACACTAGGCAAGTCCATACATGAAATACATGTCTACCATTTGTTTGAATAAGCCTCCATTCTCACTTCAAATGCACACTATCACTGAACCGCATAAAAACTTTTAAGGTTTTTTTCACTGGACTGCACTTATTCACGGTAAGAAGTTACGAATACAACCAATGAAACACCGCGATGCACCTCTGACTGACTGATGGCTCTACACTCAACGATATTGAAACATGTCATAGAGTGTACGAAACATTACAATCGGCAAGGCCATACATGAAATAAGTCTCGTACACACTCACAAACATTGTCGACAAGCAGTGTTTGTAAACAGTTTGCGGAAGGAATTGCTGGAACACAAAACAGGCTGTAACTCGGAAACAAAGCGATTTCGGGCATATGTTTATATAAACTTTTTTCATTGTTTTCAGGTCCTGAATCCATCCTGAAAGTGCGTCCCACATGTTATGAAATACCCTGTGTATATATATATATATATATATATATATATATATATAGGCGCTCCTAAGTATTTGTACAGATACACATTTCAATTATATTCATTCTTATCATTTATACCATGCATACGATAGTTATGAAAAGTTTACCATTCGTTTGGAAAATTTTAACAAATATAAAAATTAGTGCAACTCCAACATATAATTTAAAACATCAAAGAATTTGAGGAAAATAAAAAAAGTTGAGATGCAAAAGTTTTTGTATATTTACTTACAAAATTGTTTAATACTTTGTGTGTCCACCTTTTACTTGAATAACTTCAATGATTTGTTTTGTGTATTTTTCTACGACGTTTCGATAACTCTCAGCAAACATTTCAGTCCATTTTTCTAAAGAAAATTGTTGCACTTCATTCAGATTCGAAGGATTTCTCTTGCGAACAGCTTTTTTCGAAGTTTCCCTATAAGCGAAGTGAAGACACTGAAATCGGGGGTTCGACTCTCTGTAATGATAGTAATATTAATCCAGGAGTCAGCTCAAACGGCCGCATTCGTTCGGCCTCAGCGCTGTGCCAGTTCCTTGTTATTATTTCATGTAAGTGAAATGAACACTGAAATTATTGCAGTAGGCCAAATTCGTTTGACTTTATCGTTATGCCAGTTTCTGATCTTTCTTATTGATTATTATTGAGAAAACACAAGAACAGAACTACTTTCTTCAAAATCACTCGTCACACACACACACACACACACATGGAATATTAGATAAAAAATTTTACTCCAAGGACTTAAACTACAAATAAAACTTAAAAAAACTTGGGGCCTAATATTTTACTCTGAACATTAACAACTGAAGGGGAAAAATTTGAATTAAATGGCGAAATTTCGGAGTTTAAAAAAATGAATGTATCTACTTACACTCTGGAGGTTAGATATGGTTGATTAGGTCAGTTAGCCAAAGATTAAGGTTAAATTAGCATGGTTTACGTTACGTTAGGTAATGTTAACCTAGGTTGCGTCACGATTAGGTTAGGTTAAATCTGTAATTCTGAGTTCGAGAATTCCCTCTTTCGGACCACAACGACGATGGGAAGAGAACGATGTAATCAGTTGAGAATTGAAGGGTGAAAAGGGTGAGTGACGGGGTAAGTACATCCGAACGCAAAAATGTTTTGGTTATGTAAGTGATTTAACAGTTTTATTTTAATATTTTTTACTTGCTTTTGTTACATATGAATTCATAAAAGGTTGCATGAGCAAACCTCATTTTTAAGATATTGCAGAATCTATGATTCCACGGGCCTAATCAGTTCGTCATAACGAATGTATTTTTCGTTAATATAACCTAATTAAAAAGAAAAAAATAATAAAAATAAAATTAAGATTTTTACATCTCTGAACGTTTGCCGATTTTAGTATTTTAGTAAATAGTTCCCCTCCAAATACATGGCTGACATCATAAACTTTATAATTCGAAACAAACGCATATTTTATAATATCAATTTTCACTTCATTTATTTCATTATTACTCATTCATTTTTGGGACATGTTTTCCGTTTATTTTTATCGAGGTTCATTTACCGCATCTGGTTCTTTTCAAACATCAAGATTTTGGGGCAAAAGTCCTGTACTTTGATTGGTTATTTTCCATGCAAGTTTTACCAATTAAAAATTCAGGGTGTTATAACGTCCCACCCTATTCGGCGGACCGTTATGCCATCGGCAGATAATGGAGAGGACCGGCCAAAAAAATGGAATTCTAGAACTCTAAAATTTCCGCCTCCCGAGATTATTTAGCCTCGAACAAACCCTTCTTGCAAATCTGTGGGCCTCAGCCCAAGGTCGCCCTCGGCCACCCGTGATTTGTTCTTGCGATTTTGTGCCCTTCGAACAAGGCCACTCCTGCAGGTGGCACTGTTCTTGCTATCTGTCACCTACCCCATCTGCCGAGGCCGTCCCTTTAAGCAGCTGCCAATTAACCTTTATGAATTCGAGTGACGTTACCTCGCCGAATAAATATATATTTTTCTAAGTGACCCTTAGTGGCAACAGCTGCAGTGTGTCTGCAGTACCTTTTGGAATGTTATCAAGAAATAAATGTCAATAATCCGATCAGTTATTGAATGTGCTTCACTCCGTATTCTCTGTAATTTTTATGAAGAAAATTTAGAATATTTTATAACTCTTCTCCGTGTACCAAAAGAAAGAAGTGAAAAATAACGTCCACTTTATATCACCAAACTCTTCTATTTTATGTCATTTTTTTCTGTGAAAAATGATCCCATTCGAATGCAATCATTGGCTACTTTGTAATTATCGCTTTTTCAATGGACTTAATTTAAGTAAATATTAAGAGAATTCTCGGCGTTTTGTTCTACCCGGTACCAATAGCATAAGAAATAAGGTTACTCTATTTGCAACTTACGGACTCAACGCATCCCGCAACAACCAATTAATTGGAACCATCAAGAATTCTCCGAGTCCTCAATGACCATCCCTGTAAATACCGTGCGGAAGGTTAAACCCGCACGACACTTATATTACTCCCCGTTTCCGCCCGACTTATAACATGTACTAGAATACGCTGATGACGTGGAGTTTCAACCTTTCAAATGTTCCGTGCGATGGTTCCTCATTTCACGAAGGTTAAGCTTGTCGTCCCTCCATATATATATATATATATATATATATATAGTAGTTACGATAGAAGTGTTCTTCGGGGACCTCATCCTCAATAGGAATATAAAGACAAGAGCTACGACTCTCAACATTTATCGGCCAAACGTTTCGGTCCACTCAGGGGCCATCTTCAGTGACTACATGAAAGCATCTAAAGACAATCAAAAGTATAACTAAAGTAAATACAAATGTCGGAAAATTCACTATACAAAATAAAACCTTATACAATAAGCAAATAGTTAAAAAATAGCTTAAAAAAAATTATCTGGAATAGTAAGAGAATAAAACAATAAAAGTAAAACCCATTAAAAATATAAAAAAATAAACTATTTTTAAAATTTAAAAAACTAAAAAAAAAAATTAAAAAAGGGACAAACCTGAATGGTAAGAGTTGCAAATAACAACTGGAGAGAAAAGAGGAAAGGAGAAAGAAACTAAGTTACTGCGTTGTATTGAAAAGGTGTTAGTTGGTTGATTAGGAAGCAAGTAATTTTATCGAGGAAAGGCTATCGTTTAATTCTGGATTTAACTTCTTGATAAAAAGGGATTCTAAAATTTTGAGATCAAGAGAATTAAAAGCAGACGACAGAATCGTAAAAGAGTCCTGGGGGCACGGGTGGTCATGTTTCTCTGAATGATGCCGGACAGCAAAGGATTCAGGATTGGAAAGAGGGCGAGAAGTTCGATAAGAAAACCCCAAATGCTTCGAAATCCTAAGTTTTAACTGCAGGGCAGTCTGCCCTACATAGCGACTTTAGCAGGTCGCACATGTATGTAGATAAATAACAAAGGATCTCAAAAGCACGGGGAGGTGATCTTTATGGCGAAAAAAAGACTGCAAAGAATTAGGATTGGAATTGATAATTATGAAGTCGCATTGAGGGAAGTGTCTGTCCAAAACAGAGTGGACATCTTTATTAAGTTGAGAAGTTAGTTGGTCTAAAAAAGGAAGCTTAAGATAAACCTTCTGTTTCGGAACAGTGGACTGAATTATTTTGGGCGAATATAAGTTATTTAAAAATTTTGAAATTAAAGTCTCAGTAGTCGAAGTGCAATAAAAATTATAGTTAAAAAATCTCTTAAGATACTGCATTTCTAAATTAAATGAAGACCAACTTGAACAGAGGTGATAGGCTCTAAAAATACGACTTTTATACTAGCCAGCTTGAAACTAAGTGGGATATTGCTAAAAAAATGAGTATCGAGTTGGGTGGTGGTTGGTTTTCTGTATACCTGTGTTGAGAAGTTTGTACTATGTTTATTTACGGTAACATCAAGAAACGAAATTCTATTGTATTGTTCTACTTCCATAGAGAATTTAATATTAAGATGCTTAGTATTAATGTAATTTAAAAATAAAGGGGCATGATCTTTGTTTAGCACCTCGAAGTCCGAGATGGAAGTGAAAAACCCAGACGAATTTTTCGACACAAATACAAATCAACCAAGAACAAATTCCGGCACAAACTTATTAATGGACTTCGAGTTCACGGAAGGAGATGTAATTACGGCCTTATCACAGATGCGAGACAATTCAGCGCCAGGGCCAGACACATGGAGTGCCACGTTTCTAATGAAATGTAAAGAGAGTATTGCCAAACCGCTCTACTTACTATGGAGGAAATCACTCGACACAGGACAAATTCCACTCCCCTTAAAGAACGCGAACATTGCCCCTTATTTAAAGGTGGTAACAGAACAATGCCCAGGAATTATCGGCCAGTGGTTCTCACCTCACGATTTATAAGGTGTTTTGAACGTATACTTAGAGGCAAAACTACCTACTACCTACAAGAAAAAGATTATACAACTCAAATCAACATGGTTTCAGGGCTGGAAGATCATGCCTATCGCAGCTACTAGACCACCAGGAGAAAATATTGGAATCATTGTGTCAAGGAGCTATCACTGGAGCTAGGAATTAGTGAAGGAAGTGTGAATACGATAATTCGGCAACTGGGATACTCAAAAGTGTGTTTACGGTTTGTTTCTCGCGAACTGACTGAAGATCACAAAGCCCAAAGAAAAGAAATTGCTTCTGAGTCGTTGATTCGATACGAGACAGAAGGGGATGACTTCCTTTCACGAATTGTGACTGGGGATGAGACTTGGGTACACCACTTTGAACCTGAAACAAAACGCCAATCCATGGAGTGGCATCAGGCAGACTCCCCACGCGAGAAAAAATTCAAAATGGCTCCCTCTGCAGGAAAGGTTATGGCCACCATCTTCTTGGACATCAAAGGGGTGATTCTGGTAGACATTATGAAGAAAGGACAAGCAATCAACTCAGAGGCATATATTGCTATTTTACAGAGACTCCAGAGACGTATAAAGCGAGTTCGACCAGAGAGAAAACTGGAAGACGTCCTTCTTTTGCACGATAACGCGAGACCACACAACAGTTTGCAAACAAGAGAGGCCATCACAAAAATGCGCTTGACTGTGTTACCCCACCCTCCATACAGCCTGAATCTGGCAACTTTAGATTTCCATTTGTTTGGGCCAATGAAGGATGCTCTTCGTTGAAGAAATTTTCAGAGTGACGATGAGGTTGTTGAGGAGGTTAAGAGGTGGCTCCAGCGGAACCCAGAGGACTTTTACCAGCAAGGAATAATGGCCCTTGTTTCAAGGTAGAGGAAAGCCGTAGAAAAGGATGGAGACTATGTAGAAAAATAAAAACTTGTAAAAAAGGTATGTAACTACTTATGTACAAAATTTCTAGAACTTACAAGTAAACTTGGAAAGAAAAAAAAAGGTGGGGCAAAATATATCGAGTGGCCCTCGTATTTTGCTTTTGGTTCTCAAAGGGTCGTTTCGTACTGACACATAATGCATAACTTTCTTCCCAAATCACTTGTATAATGTATATATAACCTTGGTTAACCTTGGTTTTGCTTCCGCCTGAATTGTTCATTCTGACGAAGGTCAAGCTTGTCACTCCACCTTAGACCTACAGTTCAACGTGGAATCCGAACCATGCCCCAGCAGCAGCCCAGCGTCTTAACCACTGGGATACCCAAGATACCCATTTATCTACAAACCAATTTCTTTATTGTGTGGAAGGATGAACAGCTGGGTTTTGCGCGCCGCCTGCCGTCATCGGCTCTCGATCCCGGGGCCGGTGGATTTGTAGTCAGCGACGCTAACCACTACACCACCGAGGTGCATATATAATGTATATGAGTATATATATACATACACACACATTATGTGTATATGAAGCATAATTTATTTTGTTTCGGCCAACCTTGACACAATCCTTTTTAATCCTTTTGACATTTCGGGAAAACAACTTCCATTTAACAAATATAAAAGGGATAAAGTTTAAATTTAAAAGAAATCAATTTGTAACAATTTGTTACGTATGTTTCTGATGTAAACAAAATCCCAAAGAAAATAACTTTATTGATTTTGAAAATTTTATTTGAAAGCTCCTCTTACGCCAGTTATATCTAAAATCTGATCTAAATTCGTTTTTGTTCATTGTTTTAACAATGGTTCGTTTTTCAAATACGAAGAATGACTGCCAACTTCGTATTTCTGACCTTTATATATTTATTTGTAGTTGTAAAGCTCATACATTGGCAATTCAATTCGCCAATTATACAATCTAGGGTCAATACGCGAATGGATAGCAGAACTCCTCTGCCACTTTAACAAACTAAATATATCGGCTATCCATGAACATCACTCCAGAAAATAGCAATACATGTTGTTCGGATAATTTTCTAGTATTGAATACAACGAAGAATGAGGTCATTAATTTTATGCACTGTGGAGTAATTTTTTCTAATTTATTATACTTGTTTAAATGTTCAGAGTTCATAAATTTATTTATTTACTTAAGAGCGTCTCGTGCCTCGATCGGTCAGGGAGCCACCCGCAATGCTGAGACTCCTCTCAGTCGTGGGTTCAAATCCGAGTGCTGTCTGGAGTTGGGCGGTTGTCTTTTCTGTATCTTACGTCACGATGAAGCTGCGTGCTAATTGACTATGGCTAAGGTAACCCGGCTCGGGCCCCTAATAGGCTTACCAACTTTCTGAAGTACAATTCCGGGATATATATATTAGTTGCCTCTGTATATAAACTAATATATTAATTAAACGGTTGCCATGGTAAATTAAAATAAAATAGATAACTGGAGACTAGAAAAGTCTGTAACAGTAGCGAGCCAAGTGACTAGCGGCCTGATAGATGAGTGAGTGACGACTAACGAAAATTGTGGCGTCCGAAAGCCCAGAACTAAACCCGTCTGAAACACGTCTGTTTTTGGTTCTGGCATCTCAGTCAAGTTCAAATGCTAGTGCCCAGTAAACATTTTTTTTTTGGAAGTTACATTTAGGAACATATAAAAACATTAGTTTAATTATTGTGTGGGACACTCTTTTATTTACAAGCAGATTTTTTTTTAAGAATCTGGGAGATTAGGTGAGCGTTCTGGAGCAGGGAGAATATACACTTCCGGGACACTGCCGGCGAATCCGGGAGGGTTGGCAACCCTAGCCCCTACCCCCGTTTCATTGGGGGATATGGGACATGGATGTTACCATTACATTACTTTGGGAATTTATTCAGGAATGATTCGTAAGTAACCAAATGATTCCTTTTAAATAAAAACTTTTAATACGTTTAACTAATTTTGGCAGTTTTGCTTCGTCGCTCACTTTTATTATTATATTATTATAACAGTTTTATTATCTCTTGTTTTAATTAACTGTTGATGGAAGTTATGTTTCTTTAACGTCTGTATAAGAGTAGAGAGGATTGCGTCAGCGTTGGTTCTTCTATTCTTGCTTGTATATGCCATATATGTATATAGGGGCCTATTATATTGCTCCTATAATAAATAAATAGAGTAAAATAAGGTTACCAGTTTGGCCTTTCAGCCAAACAAATCAGTATTTAATAAGGAGATCGAAATGACCTTGTGGTTTTTGTTTAATTAGAAAAACAAAATAATTATTTGTTCACAGTGATTAACAATTATGTATACTGTAATTGTGCCATATTACAATGACTGATTATTAGCAGTAAGAAATGGTTTTATACAGTATAAGAGTTAAATGCTACAATAGTGACAAGAAACAATAATCTAGGTAATGAGATATACGGTACTGGACACTACAATAATGAGTAAGTAGGAAAACAACAATTAGGTAATAAAGTATGATATTGGACTCACAGCAACAAGTAATTATACAGGTAAGTAAAATAAATGAATGAGCGAAATAACAAGGTGATACGAAATACGGTATTGGTACAATAATTGAATAGGGCTACTGCAGTCTTAACGGGTGAGTTAAATTGGACGGTGTTGAGGACACACTGAAGAAGGCCTACTCGATTTGACAGTTTGTAGACATTATAACCGTTGAAAACGAATAGTCTATCACGACGTAACAAAAGACTGTAGGCTAAGTACCGGTGGCCTAGGAGAAGTTTACAGACCTGCGATTTTGACGAAGGTAACTCTGAAGACGGAAAGGCCTATCGGCGTAAACTGTGACGAGGTCTTGTTGTAAGAAAAATGAAGCTTCGCCGATCGAATTGTGGTGAAGGATGATTGAGGCTAGGGTCAGAAGGATGACGCCAGTAGGGATCTTTTTTTTATGTAGAAAGGAGGGGCCAAGGGCGGGTGCCCGCAAAAATGACCCCTTTATAAGAAAGAGAGAGCCAAACTCAAGGTCTTCGCTTTTTAAAATGCTACTTTTTTTAATTTTGGAAAGATTATGAAGTGTCAGAAATATAGACATGTGTAGTGAAGAATAAAGGGAGAAGTGTGTGTTTGAGAGCATGCTGGACTGCTCACAGGGTGGATGAGACACAGAAAAAGATCAGCTGAGGAGAACAGTGACAGGACAAACGGGAGTTCCAACATTCCCTGTCTCCTGCCTAACATCCCCCAACCCCAGGAGTACGTCCCTGGTCGAATGGTGTCTACAATCTCCTCCTATAAAGGCCTCCTTGGAGAAGTGATGATGCTTCTGGCGGGATGAAGTTGTAGGGCGCCTCAAGTGATGATTTACTTCTGGTGTGCTCGGATTGATGATTATTTTCTGTATGTTCGGACTGATGTATGAAGGACGGCAGCCGGCTGTGATCGAGTGGCGTTACTGACGAAGAAGCTGAGAGCGAGATGTGACGTGAAGTGCGAGAAGAGGGCAAGTGAGGGTGATCTGAAGTGGAGTGGTACTTATATAGGCTCTGAAGCTAACGGCTGAAAGGACGCCTAGGTTTTTGGCGGGAATGACGAGAAACAAAAATAAAAATAAACGTCCCTTCGTGGGCTGTTACTTGCTCACGTGTTTGGAATTTTTATAGGCTATGTAAGGAATTTTCCGTTAGGTCCCTTCAAGTACGGAATTTTCCGTTGAGTTCCTACAAGATGTTCTTCTGTCACTACATGTATATAAAACTTAAACAGAGTTAAGCGCAGAATTGTTGTTCAAGCGAGTCACCTTCGGATGGCGTTGTCAGGAGAACTTTACCTAAAGGATTCTCATTCATTAAGTCTTAATATAGGTATGATCCTTCTTCGTGTCATTTCCATTTCATTCCACGTCAAGGAGTAAGAAATCCGTGAGTGAGAACTCTCAAAGGAGGCGAGTCTCAGATCTATCTATTTTCATTTCTTGCCATTTTCATTCTCATCCACCGATTTCTCACTCTGGTCCAGATTAGGTTAAGTTAGGCTAGGTTAATATTAGGTTGGATTAAACTCAGTTAGGTTTTGAGATACTAGCTGTTCTCATTTCGTGTCTTTACCGAGAATGCGAATGGGAGTGACATTCTATCTGAAATCAAAAAACTCTTCAAATTCTCAACTTGCCGACCGTGAATGGAAATGGGAATGACACTGAGTATAAAAGATAGAAATGGAAATTTTTAAAAAGCAGTTTATGGAGAGAAACTAGGGGCCAATGGAGCTCGAATTCCGTGTCGCGAGATATCAGAAGCCACTGCCTTGACTGGGCGAGTCATCCCTGAACTTTAAATTTGACTATTCAAACTAGAAATCTTAGCAGTGTTTGACCATGTTAGAACCCCCTCTATTTTCCAGTTTCTTAAACTACGTTCTTCAATTTTTTTATTTTACAAAGTGCAGTTGATTTATCATGAAATTAAAAATACTTTCGCATTGCTTACTGTATACTTCACTTTGCTCCCAAATTTATCTGGTACTTCATCTCTGTTACCATTCACGCCTTTTAGGGCGTGTTAATATAATTAAGACTAGGAAATCTTATGAAGTGGTTTGTACCTGTACAAAACAATTACATAAGTAGTAAGGCTTGTAAATTAGAAGTTAACACCATAAACTTAATTTTTCTTTTTTAAAGTTAAAACATTTATGAACACATATTGTCTTCAATTTTCAAACAGGTTTAAAGCTACATGGGGTCAGACCTCTAATTTACTTATGAAAATGTTTAGAATTTATTTTTTCGTTCAATGTAATATAACCCATATGTGATAAAAGATAGGTGAAAAATAAGAATCACGTTTAAGAAGGGAGCGTCCTTAGCTTATTAGGTAATAATAGTAAGTCATTTGAAATTGACACAGCGCTCAGACCACCTGAAATATAAGGTAAATAAAAAATAAGAAACGCACTTCAAAAGCCGCGTCCTCAGATCAGTGGATAATAGTGATCAGTCAGGAGGGTCAGAAACTGGCACAGCGCTCAGGCCAGCTAATGCACCTCATTCCTCTATCTCCTCTATTATTATTACTAGCACTATCTGGATTCGAACCGGTCGAGGGTTCATCTCCGTTTGTGCTAGTAATAATAATAAAAATAATCGAAGAGTTAGCGCAGGAGCCACATGAGTTGTCCTGAGCGCTGTCTGATTATTATTTACACTTCAGAAGTTTAGTGACGAAACAAGAAATATAAACTTCCTGAAGAAAACTCTTAGCCGTATTACATAAAACATGCTTTACTTAACTTAATAAAAGCTTATCATAAAATTCTTAACACAAGTTTGAAGAACTCCTAACATTTTCAGGGGCTACGTCGTCGCCAATGTCGTAACACCGCTTCCCATCGATCAGTGAAGTGAAGCGACAGTGCGTCTGGATAGTAGTAGTAGTTGTTGTTGTTGTTGTTGGTTAGCCGATCAGCCCACCCTGATCGATAAAGCCGGCGGCACGCAGGTAACCGATCGCCCTCTCCGGAGTGGAGCAGAGGTTCAGCGCACTAGTGATGTTCGGCTGTGTTCTCTGTTGTGCTAGAGCGGTACAGTCTGTCATAATGTGTTCAATTGTTTGCGGTGTGCCCTGGCACAGGTGGCACATGTCGTCTGTGGAGTTGTCTAGTCTGTGTTTATATGTCCGTAAGTTGGGGTGATGTCCACATCGGAATCGTGCTAAGTTAACTCGATCCGATCTACTCAGACTGGTCTCTGACCTGCCAATGGGTGGCAGCTTCGCACCGAAGACCGCATTCAGACCGAGTCGCGTCAGTGCTTTGTGTGTTAAGTGTGTGTGTATGTGTTTTCTGTATTGAGTGATATCCGTGGGACATGGTATGGAATTGAGTATTTGGTTATAATGTGTTTCTGGTGTTACCTTAATGGTGCGAGGTGTTGGTGCATGATTGTACATGTAGTGGCAAGGGTGTTGTGGGTTAGTTGTCGCTGCTGCCATGAATTGTGTTCCCCTCATGTCTAAATGTTCCCTAATTTTCAGTATTTTTGTTTCTGTGTGCAGGTGTTCTGTTGGTGTTGTTTGAGTACATCCTGTAACGATACGAAGTGCGTTGTTTTGTATTGTCTGTAAAATTTTATGTGCGTGTTTAAGATAATGGGTGCCCAGCATGGGCTAGCATACTCCATAACTGAGCGAATATATTGTTTGTATATGAGTGATGCTGTTTCCTGCTGGTGTCCAAAGTTTGTGCCTGTTAGTACCCTAAGCGTGTTAAGTCTTGACGTACATTTGTTTTTAATGTCCTGAATGTGATTTGCAAAAGATAATGATGTGTTGTATGCGACCCCAAGTATTTTGGTCCTGTGAATGTGTGGAATGTTGGTGTTGTTTAGTGTAAGCTGTGGAGTTATCTGGTGTTTGTGTTGCTTGTTAGCAAGATGATGGTTGATTTTGTAGGCGCTACTTTGAGTCTATTGTGTGTGAGCCAATCTTGTATACTGTTTATGTATGTTTGTAGGTTATTTGTAGTGGTATCGATGTTGTTGTGGGTGGATGTTAGAGTGATATCATCTGCATATGATGATAAGGTAAGCTTGTTATCTATAGGTGTTGGAGTGTCATGCATGTATAAGTTGAACAGTGTTGGTGAGAGAACAGAGCCTTGAGGGACCCCATTCAGAAAAAGCTTGTTTTTGGATGACTTGCCATTAAATGTGACATGAGTATCTTCCTGGAAGATAGTTGCTCAGCCACCTTTTGGTGTTATTGTGCATGTTTGTGTTGAGTATTTTGTTTATGAGAGGGAAGTGTAGGATAGCATCAAATGATTTACTAATGTCTATTGTTGCTAATAGTGTACGTTGAGCTGGTCGTCTGGAGTTGATGCCATCCATGATGTGCTGCGTCAGGTTAGTGAGTAATGTCGTGGTTAAGTGGTTAGGTCTGAATCCATGTTGAGTAGGCGATAGTGGTATGTGTAGGTTTGTGATTTGTAAGATTAGTCTTTCTGTTACTTTGGAAGGTGTGCATAGTAAATTAATGGGTCTATAGGAAGCTGGTTCTGTTGGATTTTTGTTTGGTTTGAGTAGTGTAATAATTTTACCTTGTTTCCATATGTCAGGAATAATATAGTGTTGGTATGAATATGTGCTGATGTTTGTGAGGGATAGTATTCCTTGTGGGCCCAAGTGTTTAAGGTGTATGTTAGATATGTAGCCTGGTCCAGTAGCCTTCGAATTCTTAGTGTTTTTGATGATCTTGGTGGTTTAGTCTGTATTGAAGGGTGTAATGGTCGTGTCGAGTCTGTAGGTTTTCTTGTGTCTGGCTGTTTGTCTGTCTGCGTGTTTTTGGTTGTTGTCTCTGTTTAGGTGACTTATCTTTGCGTAGTGATTAACTAGAATGTTAGCTTGTTGTGTATATGTTGGGATATTATTTCGGCTGCGACAGATAGCCGCGTGTGAGGTGTGAATGCCGTTGTTAGAGTGAGTAATGTTGTTTATAGTCTTGTATAGCCTGGATGTATCATTGGAGTTGTTTAGTGTTGTTATGAATTTCCTAAATGTTTCTGTTTGTTTTTCTTTAAGTTTGTTGTTTATTTCTGTGTTGAGCTGTTGTATCTGCTGTTTTATGGCTTCTGTGTGTGGTGTTTGTGTGTTATGTTTTAGGTTGTTACGTTGCCTTATGAGGTGGGCTATTTTTCTGTTTCTCTAGGCTATTTCTCTGGATAGTAATTGAATGGGGAACCGTCCTCTGCGTCCAAATTATCTATCGACCCGGGGTTCGGATTCTACGTAAAGCTGAGGTACCCTCCGTCGTCTGACCTTATATGTTGCCAACCCTAATTACACACACACACACACACACACACACACACACACACACACATAATTACATATGTGATAGTGGGTCTTACTCTGGCTTGAAACTTAACATGATCATACAAATTAAAGCTTTTATATTTTAAAAGAGGATCTCCTTCAAACCTCAATTTTCTCAAGACCGAAGGGGATATATGTGTATATATAATTCTTATGACCGAAGGGGATATATATATATATATATATATATATATATAATTTTTAAGACCTAGGGGGATATATAGGGTGTACACAAAGTCCTTCCCCGATTATAAGCTTTAATTAATTACATGAAATCCAAAGAAGACACAGTAATGCTTTGTTTTGCATGTTGTTGCGCAACACATCAAGTTGTTTGTTTGTCAATGTTTGGTGTGGATTAATGCATGATAGGATGATAGCCCCATTCTTCTTTGCTGAAAAGAATATTACGGCACAAGTGTACCTGGACATGTTCGAGTTCTTTATAGGCTCTCCTCCCCCAAGTTGGAAGACTTTCAACCATCCATCATTTTACAGCAAGACCACAGCAATGCCTCCACAGTGGGGTTTGTTAGTGCGTAAAGCCTTGAACACCACTTTTTGTGGAAGATGGATTGGGCGCGACGGGCCGGTGCCATGGCCTCCACGATTCCCCAATATTACGCCCTTGGACTTCTTCCTGTGAGGATCTGTAAAGGATTATGTGTATCATACTCCTGTTGTTGACATTGACACTCTTCGTACAAGGATTTGTGATGCCATCGACGGTGTCAAGAGGGATATGCTAGCGAACGTATGGCATAAACTCGAATTATGCTTGGATGTGCTACGTGTAACTAACGGCGCACATGTTGAAATTTATTGAAAAACATAATAAACTTCATGTGTTATGCAAAACAAAACATTACTGAGTTTTCTTTGAATTTCATGTAATTAAAGTCTAGAATCGGGAAAAGACTTTGTGTACACCCTGTATATATGTAAAATAATTACACTGCACAACACAGTTTCTGTCATTTGCACAAATTCTGCTGATTTATATGTATTTGCGAATATGTTATTATTTATATGTATTTACGAATATATTATTATTTATATGTATTTGCGAATATGTTATTATTTATATGTATTTACGAATATGTTATTATTTTTTCTCTAACACCCACCATTTCACAAAAATTATACAAATTATACCAGGGCCACTCAATATATTTTACCCTACCTTTTTTCTTTCTTTCCAAGTTTTCTTGTAAGTTCCAGAAATTTTGTGCACAAATATTTACATACCTTTTTCACAAGTTTTTATTTTTCCACATAGTCTCCATCCTTTTCTACGGCTTTCCTCCACCTTGAGACAAGGGCCTTTATTCCTTGCTGGTAAAAGTCTGCTGGGTTCCGCTGGAGCCACTCTTAACCTCCTCAACAACCTCATCGTCGCTCTGAAATTTTCTTCCACGAATAGCATCTTTCATTGGCCCAAACAAATGGAAATCTGAAGGTGCCAGATTCGGGCTAGATGGAGGGTGGGGTAACACAGTGAAGCGCATTTTTGTGATGGCCTCTCTTGTTTGCAAACTGTTGTGTGGTCTTGCGTTGTCGTGCAAAAGAAGGACGTCTTCCAGTTTTCTCTCTGGTCGAACTAGCTTTATACGTCTCTGGAGTCTCTGTAGGATAGCAATGTATGCCTCTGAGTTGATTGTTTGTCCTTTCTTCATAATGTCCACCAGAATCACCCCTTTCATGTCCCAGAAGATGGTGGCCAAAACCTTTCCTGCAGAGGGAGCCATTTTGAACTTTTTCTTGCGTGGGGATTGACGTTTTGGTTCAGGTTCAAAGTGGTGTACCCAAGTCTCATCCCCAGTCACACTTCGTGAGAGGAAGTCATCCCCTTCTGTCTCGTATCGAACCAACGACTCAGAAGCAATTTCTTTTCTTTGGGCTTTGTGATCTTCAGTAAGTTCGCGAGAAACAAACGGTGAACACACTTTTGAGTATCCCAGTTGATGAATTATCGTATTCACACTTCCTTCACTAATTTCTAGCTCCAGTAATAGCTCCTTGTATGTGACGCGCCGATTTGATCGAATGATGCTGTTAGCACGTTGCTAGTGTGAGATGTCACAGCTGATGCCGGCCGACCACTGCGTGGCTCATCATCGAGGCTGGCTCTCCCTCTCTCCGATGATCTCACACGTTTAGACCAGCGTCCAACTGTGCTTCGATGAACAACAGCATCTCCTTAAACGTTTTGTAGACGTTTATGAATATTTCCAACTGTTTCCTTCTCTGCGGTTTAGAACTCGATAACAACTCTCTGTTTTCGAAGCACATCACTGTCAGACGCCATTTTCGAAACTGCGTTCACCATCGGTTTTATACAAGGGCGTTTAAAAGCGGTTTTATACAAGGAGGGGAGGTTCAAACTGGAAAAATCCGGTTATGTGAATCGCCGAAAGTTGAAGCTTAAGGCCCAAAAGACATTTCAGCCCCATGGCCTATTATTTAACTAAAAAAAGGGTGGGGCAAAATATATTGAGTGCCCCTATTATCAAACGCCTGCTAAGCAAAGGAACAGCCGTACGGTTATTGGTCATTATTGTTACACGTGTTGCTCACTGATTGGTTATTCGAAATGTTGTGTTGTTCTGCGATTGGTCTAAAGTTGGTCAGGTGATTTCACAGTGGCTGCCAAGTGGAAAATTTTTATTTTCTTTCATTGTTTCAGGTGTTCTGTTGATATTTGCTGTTAAGATACTTTTCTGCTGGATCTACTGTGTTTATTAACTTCGTTTGTCAAAAACGTTTATTGCTTTCACGTTTTAACTTTAGTAATGTCGAGCAAATGTGTAACCAGTGCCGATTTATTTTGTTATGTGTGTGCGAACTAACATTGAAATCCCAAAAACAAACATTTACCCCTCTGGTTAAAAAGGCATATGAATTATATTTTGGATGCAAAGTGGGTGATCAGGACAGAAGCTGGGCTCCCCACAGATGTTGCAATTCGTATGCAAGGATCTTAACAGCGTGGTTACAAGGTTCACATCCATCAATGCCGTTTGCTGTTCCTATGGTCTGGAAAGAGCCAAAAGATCATGTTAGTGACTGCTACTTTTGTTTTGACAAATATACGAGGTTTCTCTTCGAAATCCAAACATGCAATACGATACCCAAACCTGCCATCAGCGATGTGACCAGTTCCTCACGATGAAACTCTGCCAGTTCCTAAGCCACCAAAAGCTTGGACTTTGGACGAGGAATATTGCCACTCCGAAATTGAAAATGAACCACAAGCAGCCAGTGAGCTTGCAATCCAGAATTTCTACCATCCACATCATCGTCACCTCACCTTATTACACAGGCAGAACTTCTAGGATCTAGGCTGCAAGTGTGGAATCTTTAAGAAAAGGGCACCAACACAAGCCAGAGGAATGCCGTCTTTTCATTGATTCCTTCTGTTCCATTTGCACATGCCGTCCACATAAAAGAAGCATATGAGAATGCGTATTTTACTTAGATCCATTAACTACAATAAATATAAGTGGAATATTTGCGGTGATTTGAAAGTTATCGGCCTTCTCCTTGGAATGCAGCAAGGGTACACAAAATATTGCTGCTTTTTATGCGAGTGGGACAGTCGCGCTAGAGACCGCCATTTTGTCTGTAAAGATTGGCCTGTCAGGATGAGTTTTGTTCCAGGACAGACAAATATTTCCAATGAGCCTTTAGTAGATAAAAAAAAAAAAGTGTTATTGCCACCACTTCACATCGAACTGGGCTTGATGAAAAATTTTGTGAAAGCTATGAACAAGAACAGTGAAGCGTTTATTTATTTGAGGAATATATTTCCAACGTTAAGCGAAGCTAAAATGAAGGAATTTTTGTTGGCCCACAAATAAGGAGAGTTATGAACTAATTTTAACAGCAAATTAAATGAGGTAAAAAAGCAGCATGGGTGGCCTTCAAATCGGTTTGTTCAGACTTCCTTGGTAAAGTCAGGTCTGACGATTATGTTACTCTGGTGAATGAGATGTTAAGGTGCCATAAATCTATGGGTTTTAATATGTCCTTGAAGGCGCATTTCCTTGACTCTCATTGAAAGTATTTCCAACCAATTTGGGCGCCGTTAGCGACGAGCACGGTGAAAGAGTCCATCAGGAGATAGCCATTATGGAAAAGCGGTTCCAGGGAAGGTGGAATTCCAGAATGTTGGCTGAATATTGTTGGTTTCTCATTAGGGAAACTCCCGAGAGTATGTACAAACGAAACACATTAGCAAAAAGATTTTGATTGTTGTTTTGATCTTGTAATAATTATGTTGAGGTTTTCAATATATTCTGATCTGTATATAAGACTTTTATTACAAGTCCCTTCAAAACGGTGGGTGATATAGGTATTCTGACATCAAATTTGAACTCAGGGCATCCAAATTTATAAAAATCACTTCGTTTCGTTTAAAGGACAGAAAACGTTTGTAATTTTGTTGTGCAGTGTCATTTTTGTTACATGTAAAAGAATTAGTAGTTTACATTTCTATTTTACATTTAACTTTATTACACCCTTTAAGTAAAATTCGGAAACACATTACTTCAGTAGCTACTTCACGGATATTGATTTAATTAGAAAATTGAATAAAGAAGGATTTTGCATCTTGGAATTTTCTTCAGTTTTTTTTTTTTTTTTTTTTTTTTTTTTTTTTAAGAAAACTGTTTTGCGCCGTTATATTTTGCTTTTTTTAAAACGCAGGATTCAGTCTTATAAACGCTCTCTTAAATATATATATATTAACAGTGGCATTTCTTTTCGGGAGGGGCTAATATATATATATATATATATATATATATATATATATACTGTATATATAAGTCTAACCTTGTTAACCTTGTTTGTTTGGGTTCCGTGCGTCGGTCTTTCTTCACACGAAGGTCAAGCTGGTGGCCCCGCCTCTAGTCCTGGCTTGGTGGAGGAGCGAGTTGCTCTCTTGCGCTCTCCATCGTACATAGCCAGGTACACCCGGCTCATCTGGTACCGTCCTGAGCCAGGCATCTAGTCTTCTCTTGAAGACTTCAACTTTGACCCTGTAATGTTTCTGAGGTCCTTTGGAAGCTGGTTGAAAATTCTTGGCCCCTGACAACCAAGCTATTTTCCTTCAGAGTTGAGGAGGTCCCTTGTCGGGCCTTTAATTTGGGAACACTACACATTCTGCCTTTCCTATTTTCCAGCGTTGTCTGGATGGTAATTGGGTTTAGTTTGAGGTTTGGTACCAGTTTTTCGATAATTTTCCATATGTAGATTATGGTATACCTCTCTTCTTCTTTCCAGGGAGTACAGATTTAGTTTACGTAGTCTTTCCCAGTAGTTGAGTTCTTTGCAGCCATCAATCTTGGCTGTGAAATGTCTCTGCGTTTCTTCTAGTTTATTAATTTCTTCCTTTTTATGGGGACGTCAAAACTGAGCAGTATTCAAGTTTTGGTATGATCAGTGTTCTCAGCAGGGAATCATTACTGTCTTGTCCCTCCTTTTGAACGTTCTTAGTACCTGTCCCGCGACTCTTTTTGCTTTGTTTATTGCTATCTGATTTTGTGTCTCGAATTTGGCATCATCGGTCATTATTACCCCCAAGTCGACCGCTTTCGTGCTTCTCTGAATTTCTTGTCTATCTGGAGCATAATATGCAGTCTTTTAAGTTCCTCATTTCTACCATATCTCAAGAGCTGAAATTTCTCGGTGTTAAATGTCATATTGTTGTCTTCTGACCATTTGTATATTTTGTTTGTGTCCTCTGCAAGGCCTCTACTTCGTTTGCATCGCTGATTTTTCTGCTGATCTTTGTATCGTCCGCAAATGATGTTACTATACTGTTGCTGTTTACTCCACTGTCTATGTCTGTTAGCATGATAATGAACAGGAGTGGGGCCAGCACTGTACCTTGTGGTACTGAGCTGCGTACTTCTGATTCTGATGATGATACACCTTGAATTTTGACCACCTGTAGTCGATTTCTGAGGAAGTTGTAGATCCATTTTCCCACTTTGCCTGTTATTCCCATATGTTTCATTTTATGTGCTATTATACCATGATCGCATTTGTCGAAAGCTTTAGCAAAATCCGTGTATATGACATCATAGTTTTCATTGCCTTCAAGTGCATCTAGGATTGTTATAATGCTCTATAAGTTGTGATAGGCATGATCTTCCTGATCGGAATCCGTGTTGATTTTCGTTGAATCTTTCCAATGTCTCCAAGAAGTCATAGATTTTCTCTCTGACTATTCTTTCAAAATTTTGGTGAGGTGGGACGTCAAGGACACTGGTCTATAGTTCTTTGCTTGAGATCTATCCCCCCTTTATATATAGGGACGATGTTTGCTCTTTTCAAGATGCTCGGTATTTCCCCAGTGTCTAGGGATCTTCTCCATATCCAGTATAAGGGTGTAGCTATTTCATTTTTACAGTTTTTAATTAATAGTGCGTTCCATTTGTCCGGACCTGCAGCTGAATGTGATTTCATTTGTCCTATAGCTCTCGCTACATCTTCTGGGGTAAAATCAAAGTCTGTTATACATTCTCCTTGCAATTTCTCTTTGAAGAATGCATCTATGTCAGGTATCGCTTTGTCACTTTTTGGGGTACTGAAGACCGATTCATACTGGGCTCTCAATGTTTCAGATATTTCTTTTAGATCGTCTGTTAGTTCATTATTTCCTTTCCTTAAGGGCCCGATAGTAGCGCCCGTTTTTGTTTTCCTTTTCGCATAGCTGTAGAAGTATTTTGGATTTTCCTTTATTGCTTCTACCGCCTTTTCCTCTTCCCTGTCTGTATGGCCCTTTATCAGAGTTTGTATTTCCCAATCGATTCTCTCCAGTTTTTCTTGTATTACTTTCCTGGCATTGTTGTCTTCGCAATTAGCTAACTTCGTCGCTACTCTCTTTCTTTTGCGGAATATTCTTCTCTTTTACCTCTCTAGCCAGTTCCTCTTTCCTTTTGGCTGTGCTTTCAGAGCATATTTTTCCAAAATTTTCAGTCTTTTCTTCCAAGGTTGTTTGCATTTCCTCATTTGTTTTATTGTCAAAAACTGTTCTCCACTCTATGTGGGCCATGTGTGATCTGATTTCTTCCCAATTTATGGTCTTGGAGTTTAAGTTAAAAGCCCTAAATTTGCTTCTTCCTTCCGTATGTGTATTGTCTTTTAAAGTTATCGCAATATTTGTTGATAACTCGATTATATTGTGGTCTGAGATAATAGTTGGAGTTATTTTTATTTCCGCAATCAAATTCGTGTTAGTTGTGAATACCAGATCTAGGCAGTTATTTTTCCTGATATTTTCTGTTATCTCCTGTGTCAGCATAAACTCGTTTGCGAGAGCCATCAGCATTTTTGCTTGCTCCTAGTCCTCTCTTGTGCTCCCCTTATCTTACTGTATAAATATATTTCTACCCACCTTTTTGCATTTTATAAATGGAAAATTAAAATCGCCACTGAGTATTATATTAGGGGATTGAAAGTTTAGGAACTTCATTAAGGTTCTGATATCATGAATGGCATCCGAAAACTTTTCATTTGGAAAGTTTGGAGGTCTATAGATGACTATCAGTTCCACGTTTAGTTTCTCTATTTTCAGTGCAAGGGTTTCCACGAAACTGTTGGATTTACTTATTACCGGCTCTGTCATATGCCTCTCATGTATATAAAGAGCACAGCCACCTTTACGTCTCGCTGTTCTATCCGCTCTAAGTAAGTTGAATCCATCGATATGCAATTCTTTCTTATCGATACAGTGTTCGCAGTTATCAAAGTTATCGTAGTTTCCTTGGCAGATGTGTTTCTGTGAGGCATGTGATGTCCGCCCTTGTTTCGTTCATAAAACCTTTCAGGTACGAAACTTTGTTTAGTGAATTGTTCGGTTTTATTTTTTGAATATTTATTCTTTGTTTTGCATTGCCCCTTGTGCATTTTAAGTTCGTTGTCCTTTGATATCGCGTGTTTTGTAGCCTGGTGGTCCTCCGTGATGGATCCGTTCCCGCCTACCTATTCTGGTAGCTTCTTGCCATGTAGCTGTCCGGCTCGAGGGTTCCCAGCTGTGTCAGCTGCATGTGCTGTATAAGACTTAGCAGCCGTATTGTGTCCGAGAAGTTGAAAAAATTTTGTGTGCTATTTGTGTTTTGTTTGCTATTTGGGTACATTTTTTTTTTTCTCACAATCCTTCTGTTGTCATTTGAGATTTGTCCTATGTCCTTTGAACTTGCCGGGAGATGATGGTAGTAGCATTTTCTCCCGTACTGGCAGGTTTCATATGTCGCGTAGGTCTTGCAAATGTCCGGATGGTAAAATTTGCATTTTCCACCAAATTTGCAGTGACCATTATTGTAGAAGTAGTTGCACACAGGAGGGTGTTCGTAAATACATTCTCCTCCCTTATATCTGCATATTCCTTTCACATAGTATTTACATATATTTTCTTCCCATTTTTACTGGGGGCCTTTGTTTTTGGTGGTTTCAGTATGGTTTCTTTATTGTCTACTTGTTTTTTTCCTATTGCTGCTAATGCCCTTTGTTTGAAAACTTTGGATTTGGTTTTGTGCCTCTGTTTCCTCTGTTGGTGCTTCTTTTATTTCTATTATTTCTGCTTTTGCTGTTTTCTTTTCCTGTTCGTTTTTCGCAGTTTTCTCTCGTGCTATCTTCGTTCCTTCTATTTCTTTTCTCTGTTCTCTATTCATAAGCTCCTCTTTTGCCTTTTCCTCATAGTCTCGTTCTGCTTTAAAAACTGTAAACGAGTTTATTTCGATTATGCAGCTTTTGCAGAAGAACTTGATTCCGTTCATTTGTTTAGAGCCCGTTATCAGAAAGATTTCTTCGTCGCTCCATTTCAGGCATTGAAATTCGACTAAGGTCTGGCAAATATCGCAGCGAATCGAGTTTGATTCATCTGTTTCTTTTTCACAGTATCCACAGGGTTGTATGAATTGATTTACCATTGCCATGTTGTGCTCGAAATATTAACTCAAAATGGTAATTTATTAAGTGAGGTATTTGACTCGACTTTAGAAATGAGGGAGGGAAAGTTTTTCCGTTATTCCGTGGGGTGTGGGATGGGGGATGTGGCACACTGTAGGTTCTCAATGATTGGTGCCCTGGAGTGTACCGCGGGGGATAACTGAGGGATATTGCCTTTCGATGGGCAGTTAGATTTCCTCCGAGAGAAAACACTCGGAATAGATTGTATAGATTAAGTTGCTTTAATCTTATTTGCTTTATTTCAACAAACGCCGCTATTTCACCACTTAAATAGGCATACGACTGTGCTCACTGAATATTCACTCAAAAATTGGCACTACTTAAAAAGGATTAACTGCAGGATTTTTATTGTAATATCACTTTTATTCGGACTTTCCAACGAAACACGTGTAACCGTCACACTGAGCAGAAAAACCCATATATATATATATATATATATATATAATATATATATATATACACATTAAAAGTGTATAAATGAGTAAAAACACATTCATAAATGTATTACAATAATTAAACAGGTGCTGAAGGTACTTCGAATGGCGTACTTACTTATAATTTAATTATAATTTCAAAAAATGCATATGAATATGAAATCTATGATTTTATTTCGGCCGTAGCCCCACCCGTCTCCGTCCCTGTGTATATATACAGGGTGGGCCAAAAGTCTGGATCCATAGGAAAATATTTATTTTAATACATAAATTACAACAAATGGTAAATACTTAAAATGAATATAAACTTTAACTCGTAAATGCGTATCCGTGATACTGTACAGTAGTTCGTACTCCAGTATAAATACTCAAATACTTTTTTATTTCAGCTCAGAAATGGCTTCGAATTTAACAACAGAAGACCGGGTAGAACTTGTGCTCATGTACGCAAGACAGGGCGCTACACACAGAGAAGTTGCTACCGAATTCAATAGAAATCATCCTGATAAGCATCCAGTAACACATGCGACTGTTGGCAAGTTGTTTAAACGTTTCAAAGAAACAAGGAAGTGTACATGATCGACGGCGTTCTGGTCGTCCAAAAACTGCAACTGATGAAAATACCTCTGCAATGGTATGTGAAACTTTAACGAATAGTCCAGTAAAGTCAACAAGAAGATTATCAAATGAAACACGCATCTCGAGAACGTCAATTCGAAGAATTATTAAAAATCATAAATTCCATCCCTAAGTGTCTCGATGTCAGAGGCCGCCAATTTGAGCATTTGTTATAATTTGTTGTTTATACTGGAGTACGAACCACTGTACAGTATCACGGATACGCATTTACGAGTTAAAGTTGATATTCATTTTAAGTATTTACCATTTGTTGTAATTTATGTATTAAAATAAATATTTTCCTATGGATCCAGACTTTTGGCCCACCTTGTGATATATTATATTATATATATATATATATATATATATATATATATATATATATATATATATCAGACGGACAGACTGAATGATTCTTCCTTTAATTATTTGTCATTGTCCTATTTTCAAAATTGGACATGATACCTCAAACTTCACTTTATGAAACTGATCATTTATTTCACATATGAATTGAATCCCGATCCTCTTTTTTGATCTTTAAATGTACGACAAAACTTGAAGCAGAGTCTAAATGTTGTTTACTGAAGAAAAAAACGAAAGTTAAACACAAATTTCTCTTTCACGAACTATTTATAGCGATTGGAATCATCAAAACGGAAATTGGGGGATACTACTTTGAACACTTAATTTTTGTTTATAAGTTTTGGACATGACGTTCGAGTTAAGTATGACCTTGAAGCGCGGGCACCATTACGGAGTCCCCATCCAATAATAATTTGTGTTGAGTTAAATCTGCCAAATGACGAGACTAAATACTATAATTCAATGTCTGTACCGCAAAGAGGTTCGCGAAAGAATTAATGAAAAAGCGCTTCTCTGCGAATTTCTGTTTGGTCAGAAAAATTTCTGCAAACACCTTCGCAAATTTAGCTATATCTAAATAAAAGAATAGCGGGCGAATTTTTCTAAATATATAAGTTATTAACATTAACAAATTCTCAGTAATATTTAAATTATTTTGAAGTATACATTTTTTATCTAAAATTACTCGTTTTTAAATGAAAAGAAAACCGCATTTGTTTGAATGTATGTTGAAGACTCATAGAGAGATGGAACTTTGTAATATGTGAAACATTCAACTGAAATATTATAATTTGAAGATTTGTAATAATTTTTTGGAACAAAATTTGCAAAATACAATAAATAGATAAAAATAATTAACTGCAATATCTTATGCAATTAACTGTACCTCTAAAAACAAATATAAGAGATTAAATTCAGTGATTATATTGGCTTAACTTTATTTAATGGTAGAAAATTATCTGTAACATTCATTTCTTCTATTCATGAAACGAATGTACTCAATCAGCACGTATTGAGAAGCCAGATGCACGACAGTACGAGCAAATTGTGTGAAATTTGTGACTTCTGTCAGTTGGCTGATAAATATGGTAGGGACTCAGTCTTTCACTTTATGTAATTCGACAATAAAAATTGAATAACTAAATTCATTTACTTTTATTGACTGAACTTAAATATAGAATATTTTTGACGTTTTATAATTTTTGTGTTTGAGTCATTTCTTGCACTTTTTATCATTTACGCATGTGTGTTCTCTTTGCTAGACCGTTTCGGTTAGGATTTAGCGAATATATGATATATTCATTTCTTCTACTCCTATTAACTTTAAGCTATATATATTTCAGGATTTTCTCGACGTATGTAATTTAGAAGATATATATGGTTCATTAATTATATCTTATGCTATAAAAATTATGTTTCGTATAATGTACGGAACCTTGCCGTTAATTGCGTGGTACCCGTCGTAAGTTTGTGATAACACCACGTGATTATTAACAAAGAATTAATATACTTGTATATACAGTATGATTGACTAAATCATTTCTTAACAATATCGTATAAAATATAGGACTAGTATACAAGCAATTAAAAATTCTGCAATAATAAGTATTAACTTGGAAAAGAAATTTGTCTCCTTCATTTCGTGTAACAAAAGATTCTTCAAAAATTAGTTTCTTTTCTCTAAAAAACTGTATTTTCCAGTTCGTCTTTTATATTATCTTATAAGAAGAATGGGATCACTTTAACATATTGCTTCCCAAAGCATTCGGGAAGCAATATGTTAAAGTGATCCCTCCTGGGAAGCAATATGTTAAAGTGATTAACACTGGGAAGCAATATGTTAAAAAGAGAAAGGTTGGTTGGTTAGAAAGAGGTTGGTAATCTAGGAGATAACCTACCGACCGTAAACAAAGCTATAAATGCCCTAACTAGGCATTCTTTATATATTTAATGTAGGTTAACTGAATGCCCGGTTAGGTCAACTGTACGCCCTTGATGATTGGTTAGGTTAAGCCGTGATATTTTCGTTAGTTTTAACGAAAATATCACAACTTAACCTAACCAATCGTTAAGGGCGTACAGTTGACCTAACCGGGCATTCAGTTAACCTACATTAAATATATGAAGAAAATGAAAGGATGCAAAAAGGAGCTACTCAACTCGTACTGTGGCAAATGATGTGGCGTGACCGATTCTTCCGAAATCCATTTTTTACTTTATGTGACCATATAGCGCAACAATTCTAATATATTTACTTTCAGTCTAATATTTTAACATGTTGTGATTTGCTTTTTATGCCTTTACTTTATTAAAGCGAATATTTTTTATCGTACTCCTTATCCGAGTAACTGATACAATGAACAATGATATACACTGGGAAGCAATATGTTAAAGAGAGGTTCCTGGGAAGCAATATCTTAGTGATCCGAAGAATGTTCTTATGACCCCGCTATACGGCGGAATACAAAAGGTTTGATTTAATTTGGTCATGATTATCAGTCGGGGGCATTTCATTTGGATTCTATAATGGTAATTCGTTTGCATTTCATCCCATTTCACTTGCCATCAACCATGTTGGCTTTAATGCTGTCAGTCTTCATTCCTAATGAGCATCTTTGATGTTGTCTTTTCGAGGAATGTCTCCCACCCCTTTCCTTAGGCAAGTGCTTTCCCCACACCACAATCCACCTCCATCTTAGTCGTCCCATGCACAGGCCCCATGCCACTTTATTGACACGCAAGATATTTTGCTCCAAATTTTGAGTCGTTCACTTATCTAGCGTTTTCATGCCATCTAAGTTGACTTGTGCGTGTGTAAATTTTGTTAGTGATTCCACTTCGATATTTGGAATTTGAGCATTTCCAAAGTGCTCTCTCGTGACTGCAGTCCTTATCGTGTGTTTTTTGAGAACTATAGTGATTCAGTAACCGACTCGTTGGTTCTGTTTTTCCTATACCCTCCTCTTCTACAAAAATACAGGACCGTCATAGGATGCTAGATGGCGTCTTCTACGTGACAGATTTTACTCAGTTTACTTCGACCCATTCTTGTATCAAAGTTTATATTTTGTTTTATTTCATGTATGTTTTATCTACTTCGATGATAATTTGATAATTATATTTTTCTTTGCAGATGCAGTGGAGTAAAGTCGAAGAGCGTCCAAATAATTTTTGTGTTTGCTACATAGAGACCCAGTGAGTAGTATGTTTTGCATAAAAGGTATACGTGATTCACAAACTCGCTTAAAAATTTTCTGGTAATTATTAACTGAGCAATGAATAATTTAACTTCGTACAGATAAGATTATTTACTTATAAAATTGTGCAGTGTGATCAAAACATTAGTCTATAAGTTTAAGTTAATATAGTATCAATTTTTAATAAGTTAATGAATAGTTATAATGTAATCATATTTGCAACTATATACTAAACTTCACCAAATGAACAATGACGACAGTGTCCAGTTGGGTGAATATTTCCTTTGGAAATTACACCGGAAACGACTACTTACCAACGACCTACAATGACTCGGCCGGCGAAGCGGCGAATTATGATTATGATGCCGTCATTAATTACGAAGAGTTATTCATTGATTTCATGAAGTATTCCGTGCCTTTCCCAAACACCAGTCTCAATGACCCAAAATTAATACAATGCTTTCACGAATTCGTCAACGAAACGATAAACCCTACTTTTAACTCTACTGGATGTCCAGTAAAGTTCGATAGCATTTCCTGTTGGCCGAAAACTCTTCCTGGAACTCTGCGAGTGATTCCTTGTTTCGAAGAACTGAATGGATTAAAATACAACTCTTCACGTAAGTACAAAATCTTTTAATTTCTTCTTTCGAATTTCCTGATGGAACGGAAATATACTGTAAAATCGATGATAATATTTCTTAAGAGAAATAAGTGAAAGTTGATGAAAAGTACGGTAAGTAACCATGTGCCAATGTTCTTAGTTAGGTCTGAAATTTGAATACAAAATTGAAGTCAGTTCCGTCTGTTTTATACCCAGAATTGGGTATAATTCTAAAGTTATACTTTGCTTTCAGTACATGATGACATGGCATATATATATATATATATATATATATATATATGTGTGTGTATATGTGTATATATATATATATATATATATATATATATATATATATATATATATATACACACACAACTCAGAATGGTCCCCTGAGAAACTTATATGTTAAACACAGACCGTGCATGGAACAAGGAACTCTTCTGGGAAAATTAAATCCACTATAGTCCGAATAAGTAATGGTAAATGACAAATACCATACTTATTCGGACTATAGTGGATTTAATTTTCCCAGAAGAGTTCCTTGTTCCATGCACGGTCTGTGTTTAACATATAAGTTTCTCAGGGGACCATTCTGAGTTTGTGTATATTAAACGGACGTGTTACGTGCCTTGAAAAGTGGACGCTCAATGTCCCGGTTGAGGTTTAAGTTTTGTTTTTTTTGGCTAAAAATACAATAGTTACCCCTTTTTCTTTGATTTGCATCATGAAAAAGAAAAACTATGGTATTTGTCATTTACCATTACTTATTCGGACTATAGTGGATTTAATTTTCCCAGAAGAGTTCCTTGTTCCATGCACGGTCTGTGTTTAACATATATATATATATACAGTGTGTCCGTAAAGTCATGGTGGGATTTTAAATAGCTATATTATTGCAACGAAACATGATAATGAGATGAAAAAAAGGCAAATTGAAGAACAACTCTAAAAGAATAACTTTATTTAACGTAGTTCGATATGGGCTCCTCTGGTAGCCCTGCAGACATCTAGGCGGTGATGTGTGTCCGTAAAGTCATGGTGGGATTTTAAATAGCTATATTATTGCAACGAAACATGATAATGAGATGAAACAATGCCAGATTTAAGAACAACTCTCAAAGTTGTATCTTGTAGTTAGTCTAGGCTAAGCTTAACCTTTATCTCGTAGTTAGTCTAGGCTGTCCACATGCCTATGTTGAACATGAGCGTAATAGCCCGAAAGTTAATGTGTGGTGTGCTCTAGCACGAGATCGAGTGATTGGCCCATTTTTCTTCGCGGAACCCACTGTGACGTCACACAACTACCTCGCTATGTTGGAACATTTTGCAGTACCCCAATTTATTGACAATAATGTCATCTTTCAGCAAGATGGTGCTCCTCCGCACTATGCCAACGTTGTTCGAGAATTCCTTAATGAAAATTTTCCACAGAGATGGATAGGAAGAGGAGGATGGAAGCCATGGCCTCCACGCTCTCCGGACCTGACACCTTTGGACTTTTATTTGTGGGGTTACGTCAAGCAAAGCGTGTACAGTGTACCCATTAGGGATATTCATCACTTGCACGAGCGAATCACGGAAGCTATCGCATCCGTCACTCCTGATGTTCTTGGGCGTGTGTGGCTGGAATTGAATCACCGCCTAGATGTCTGCAGGGCTACCAGAGGAGCCCATATCGAACTACTTTAAATAAAGTTATTCTTTTAGAGTTGTTCTTCAATTTGCCTTTTTTTCATCTCATTATCATGTTTCGTTGCAATAATATAGCTATTTAAAATCCCACCATGACTTTACGGACACACTGTATATATACAGGGTGTCCGAGAATTACCTGTACAATTTTTGGCTGTTATTAAAAGTCAACCATGAAGTGTAGAAATTCCAGTGTTGTCCCATTTTACAGAGAATCTCATTAAGTTTTTTCTGATACCAAGTTTTGACAAGTTTTTTAGAAATTTCAGTGTGTCCGAAAATTATCTGTACAATTTCATCTTTTAATAAAATTCTTGATAACACACGTAAAATTCTAAAACAAGATTATTTAGAATCTGTATTTTCAAAAGTTTCTTTTATTAAAGTAACGTTGTTACAAACATTCGATATGTGCACCATCAGTGATTCGCAAAACATCCAGTCGATAATCCAAATGTTACCATGTACGCTGCAGCAAATCCACATCAATTCGCTCAATAGCAGCTGTGATTCTTGCTTTTAAATCATCAATGTCTGTCACCCGCGTATTGTACACAAGATCTTTGACGAATCCCCAAAGAAAGAAATCACAGGGTGTGATGTCGGGAGATCTAGCCGGCCAATGAATTGCACCTCCACGGCCAATCCACCTGTTTGGGAATGTCTCATTCAGGGACTTACGGACGACCAAGGCCCAATGTGGCGGTGCGCCATCTTGCTGAAAAATGATGCGTGGTGGCAGTGCTTCCAATTGCGGATAGACAAAGTGTTGCAACATGTCCAGGTAGGTATTGGAGGTCACTGTTGATTCACCGAAGAAAAATGGTCCAATCACGCGATCATGTAACAGGCCACACCACACATTAACTTTAGGACTGTCTCTGATGTGCTCTTCTATGCAATGTGGATTTTGTGACTCCCATATGCGCACATTTTGTTTGTTTACCTTGCCTGAAACATGAAAAGTTGCCTCGTCCGAAAACATGATTCTTGTCAAGAACGCATTGTCATGGTCAACTCTGTCAAGCAGAGTCATTGCAAATTCCTTACGGGAGACCTTATCCTCTTGCGTAATCTGTTGCAAGATTTGCAACTTGTAAGGATGCAACTTCAAACGTTTACGCAAGACATCATGCACTGTCGAACGAGGTATCTGTAACTCTCGTGATGCAATTCTTGTCGACTTGCGTGGACTGCGAACAAAAGCCTCTCGAATGCGCTCGACATTTTCAAAAGACGTTCGAGGCCGCCCTGCTCCTTTCTTATGCTCTACACTTCCAGTTTCCTTAAACCTTTTATACCAAGCTCGTATGGTTACTCTTGATGGAGGGTTTCTGTTGTAATTAGTTCTAAACCTTCGTTGAACTTGTGTATCTGATTTTGTTTCGATAAACCATTCAACACACTGTGCTTTCTCCTGTGGATTCATTAAGGATGAGGGGTGTGTATGAATATCTGAAAAAGAAAAAACTTGTCAAAACTTGTTATCAGAAAAAACTTAATGAGTTTTTCTCTGTAAAATGGGACAACACTGGAATTTCTACACTTCATGGTTGACTTTTAATAACAGCCAAAAATTGTACAGATAATTCTCGGTCACCCTGTATTTTCTGTTCCTCCTCGATAATGTGAATATATCACGAAAGCGCTCGGACTTTGTGTTTCCTTTTCCCTGTGGTTGTTTGCTTATATATATATATATATATATATATATATATATATATATATATAGTGTCCCATAAGTCCGGCATCATAGGAGAAATTCATATTTTTCTATTTCTACAAACCATAATTCATATTTTTCTCTTTCTACAGGCCATAATGTCTGTGAGCAAGGAAGAACGAATCCAGATAATTCTACTCATAGGAAATCGGAGTCAAAGAGAGGCCGCTGCTGAATTTAACAGACTGCATCCAGACCGCGAGCCAATAACACAGAGTTGTGTTAGCAGACTTGTTGCAAAGTTTAAGGAAACAGGATCCATAGAAGATAAACCACGCAGTGGACCTTCAAGGAGGTCCACTGACGATGATACAGCGACTGCTATCCTGGCTCATTTTAACAGAAGTCCCAATAAGTCTCTTCGGCGATTGTCCGCCGAGACAGGAGTGTCGAAAAGTAGCATCCATCACATTCTTCAGGCTCACAAATGGCATCCATATAAACTTCAGATCCTACAGAAATTAAGCGAAGATAATCCCGACCGGCGGATGTAATTTTGTGAATGGGCTACGGAACAATACATTTTGAGCACGTTCTGTAAATAAAAGCTTTTGTTTTGCCTTTTTTTATTATTTTTCCTATGATGCCGGACTTATGGGACACCTTGTGTATATATATATATATATATTATATATATATATATATATATATACACACACAGGGTGTTTGAAAACTTTCTGTACAAATTGTAATGGGGGATAGGCAACACCAAGACAAGCCCTTTTCGTCTATAAGTGTATGTCCGCTGACGTCACCATTCGGCGCGAGAGGTCGCCGCTGCAATTGGCTAAAAGGTGAAGTGGGCTAGACTCGCGCTTGCCGCGGGCATTCTTAAATCGGACGTAGTACGCGTAACATGTTTATTTAAAGAAGGCATGTTTATTTAAAGAAGGTGCTGAAAGTTGCGACCGGTAGCATCAATGCATGCCCGACAGCGTCGAAGCATTGACCGACGTACACGTCGAAAGATTCCCGGCATTTCTGGAACAGTTCCAGCGGCGACAGCGATTCTTGCTACGAGGTCTTCTTCTGAGTAAATGGGAGTCTCGTACACGAGGTTCTTCATGTGTCCCCACAGGAAGAAATCGAGGCATGTTAAATCGGGCGATCTCGGTGGCCAGGCTACGGGCCCACCCCGGCCTATCCATCGGTCCCCAAAAGTGGCGTTCAGATAATCCCGCACATCGTTGCTGGAGTGTGCTGGGGCCCCGTCGTGTTGAAACCACATTCGTCTACGAATAGCCACGGGAACATCTTCCAGCAGTTCCGGCAACGTTTCTTCAAGAAATATCCGATAAACCCGCCCGTCGAGTCGGGCAGGCAGCAGGTACGGCCCAATCAACTTGCCATGGACGATACCCGCCCAAAGATTGACGGCGAACCGTTCTTGATGAGCATGCACCCGTGTAGCATGTGGATTTGCGTGCGCCCACACGTGGGAATTGTGCATGTTAAACACACCCTCACGTGTGAAACAGGCCTCATCTGAGAACAGCACATAAGCCGGAAAATTAGGCTGCACCGTTGTCTGCTGCAGAAACCAGCGTGCGAATTCCACACGAAGAGGGTAATCCCGAGGTTGTAATGCCTGGACTCTCTGACGATGAAACGGATGTAACTGCTGCTCGTGCAACACTCTCCAGACCAGGTCGTGGTTCACACCGAGGATACGTGCAACACCTCGCGTGCTTGCGCTTGGATTGTCCTCAAATCGCCGTAGGATTTCTTCTTCCATGTCAGGAGTGCGCACGTTTCTCTCCCGACCAGTGTCATGCATGTTTGCATGGAATGTTCTAGTTTCTCGCAGTCGCCGATGCAAATGTGCAAACGTTTGGTGGTTTGGCACACGTCTGTTTGGGAAGCGCTGTCGGTACAACCTCACAGCAGCTCTTCCGTTTCCATTGGCAGCCCCATACACCATATGCATGTCAGCCATCTCAGCAGTCGTGAAGCGCTCCATGTTACGCGTACTACGTCCGATTTAAGAATGCCCGCGGCAAGCGCGAGTCTAGCCCACTTCACCTTTTAGCCAATTGCATCGGCGCCCTCTCGCGCCGAATGGTGACGTCAGCGGACATACACTTATAGACGAAAAGGGTTTGTCTTGATGTTGCCTATCCCCCATTACAATTTGTACAGAAAGTTTTCAAACACCCTGTATATATATATATATATATATATATATTTTTTTTTTTTGCCCTGCCAAAAAAGACCGCCTTTCTGAAGAAACAGAATGGACATGTGGCACCGTACTCTTGAAACATGCCTTCCAGGTGAAGTTTCTATTACGGAATAAAGGCAGAAGGTTCTTATCGAAGAATTTTTGGATTGGGATTGAACAAATTTCCACAGGCTCTATTTGAAGCAAACTCCTGGAATTTTTATGCATCTGAAAAGACAACAGAGTGCTAAAACTGATCAGACTTGTCCTTATCAGCATGAACCACTAATAAGAGGAAAAATTATGAGTGGTCCAGGCAAATGAAGAATGAGTCTGATCAGTTTTGCCAGTCTTTTGTCTTCAGATAGGATTACAAGACGTCCGGCAAAAGGAGGATATGTCAGGTATTAATTGGGTCGTTTGAACTTCTGGGAAGCTCATTTTTAAGTCTGGATCATATCTAAGGAAAAATACGGACAGAGGACATGAAATTGAAAAGGAGGACATGTCCTCCTTTTGCCGGATGTCTGGTAACCCTATCTTCAGATGAATCAACATTCCAGCAGTTTTATTCAGGAGGACCGACCTGCGTATGGAGAACCTATGGAGATGGATTCAATCCCAAATTGATGCAACCCAATAAATTCGGTGGTTGCGTTATGGTGTAGGGGGGCC
Organism: Bathynomus jamesi; assembly: GCA_023014485.1. NCBI lineage: Eukaryota > Metazoa > Arthropoda > Malacostraca > Isopoda > Cirolanidae > Bathynomus > Bathynomus jamesi. The sequence continues at coordinate 397,106 of JAJOZX010003553.1, read as the reverse complement.
ATTTGGTACTCTGAAAAAACTGACCCTGCGTTCGTAGAGGACGTCTTAATTCACAAGGTTACATATCCATCATCGATAAAAACCTCCTGCCTTTGTTTCGGGATGGAAACTTCACCCGGAGTTCAACATGTTTGAAGAGAATAGAGCCATATGTTCCATTCCATTGCTTTAGGAGAGCGGTCTTTTTTTCTGTGGAGGCACTGTATAAACACACACACACACACACACACACACACACACACACACACACACTGCTCACGGTAGAGTTAAAATTGGGGGTTCATTACTTTAATTGGCACGAAGTGTCTAAAAATTGAACAGGCAATTACAAGAAGTTTCCTAAATTAATTAAATTAATTGACAGAAAAAGTGAAACCTCATAAAAATCTTATAAAGCAAAATTGTAAAGGTACTGTATATATATATATATATATATATATATATATATGAAAATTATTTCACGAAAGTAACACGAAAAATATTTATGATGAATAAAACCACGAAGAAAAGGAAACACAGAATGGTGCTCAAGCGCTTTCGTCTAATGACATCAGGAACACTAAAGTACATAAAGAGCTACAGCCTATATATAGGTTACAAAAAAAAAAATATATATATATATATATACAATAAACGGAGAAAAAAAATTAAAGGATTGTGGGAGGAGCATACAAATTTGTAAGGAAAAACTACCGATTTTAGCACTTTGCCCGAATCCAACACAAGATCAAATGAATTGTTTCCAACCAATGTTATAGTTAATTAAAAAAAATAATAAAAATAAAACGGAAGAGGAGCATACAAATTTATACTGGAAGTCTGCCCAGGTTTTAGCACTCTGCCCTTCTTGTCTAAGTCCGATATATATAAAAATAAATTGAAAAATAAAAGTTATTAGAGAAGCATACAAGTTTACCAAAGGTTTAGCACTCTACCCTTCTTGTCTAAATCCGTTCTGAACGAATTCAAAACAACGGGATCGAGTTGAAAAAGACCTTTGCTTATGTTGAAGTTATTTGTAAGTTGGATAATGGCAGACTCAAGAATATTTCTATTAACAATGTTGCTAGAGTGAAACAAAACTGAAGCATTATTCCAATGAATACAGTGGGATAACTCTGACAAATGGACAAAAAGGGCACTGGAGAACTGTCCTGTTCTAACGGAATATTGATGCTGTTTTATACGTGTGTGCAAATCCTTTCCCGTCTGACCTTTGTAAAAGGAATCACATTGTTTACAACCAATTTTATAGATAATGCCTGAATTATTGGTAGGGCTATTTTTTACTATGATATTTTTCACAATATTGTTATATGAAAATACTACATTAATATCCAAAAGTTTAAGTACATTAGCAATGCCTCAAAAGCCCGGGAAAAATGGAAGTACTAAAATATTCTTTGACAAAGTACGAGTGTTATTATTCACACGATAGAAGGTTCGTTTTGCCTTGTTGAGACAAGATTCCATAAACGCAGGTGGGTAACACAGATCACTTCCAATACCGTTGATTTTTTCCAATTCGGCATCGATGTATTCCGGACTGGCGATCCTAAGGGCGCGGAGAAACATTGAAGAAAAACTGGCTTTCTTAGTGGGGGTGTCATGTCCCGAGTGAAAGTGTGCGTAGGACAAATTGTTTGTTTTTTCCGATAGATACTAAACTTAAAACCTGGGCTTTCCCTATGTATAAGCACATCCAAAAACGGGATTGAGTTGTCTCGTTCCACTTCTAAAGTAAACTTAATGGAGTGAACTTGATCATTTAACTGAAGGAGGAAGTCATCCAGGTCACGATTCATGGGCCAGATACACAAAATATCGTTATCGCGACGTACTGCAACCATGGGATGCCAACTTAGGAAGAACCCTCAGGATGACGTCATCAAATCATTCAATAGTGGCTTGAAACGCATTCTCAAAGATCATAAGGACTTAATTCAGCTTTTCATGTCCACTTCACCTTCTCTTCCCTACCTTTACGGTCTTATTAAAACCCACAAACCTGGCAACCCTATGCGCTCTATTATTAGCTCGGTGGGCTCTATTACTTATAAACTCTCCAAATGGCTTGTCAAAGTCTTGTCCCCCATTCTCGGAACTATCTCTGATTCACATGTAAAAAATTCCATGGATCTTACTGAAAAATTGAATAATGCACGTACTGAAACCAACGATAGATCGATCAGTTTTGACGTTTGTTCATTGTTTACAAAAGTGCCGATTGACGATATGCTTGACTTTCTCTCCCGAGAATTACATAAGTATGACCTGCCACTACCTGCACACATTGTTTTGGAACTTATTAAGCTTTGCATCAAAGACTGTAAATTCACTTTCAATAACGAGTATTATCAACAAGTTTTTGGGATGGTCATGGGCAACCCCTTGTCGCCCCTCCTCTCCAATATTTATATGGGTTTTTTCGAAATTACTTACATTCCAAGAATCCTGGGGGTTGGCATTCCATGGTTGCGGTACGTCGACGATATTTTGTGTATCTGGCCCATGAATCGTGACCTGGATGACTGCCTCCTTCAGTTAAATGATCAAGTCCCCTCTATTGAGTTTACTTTAGAAGTGGAACAAGACAACTCAATCCCGTTTTTGGATGTGCATGTACATAGGGAAAGCCCAGGTTTTAAGTTTAGTATCTATCGGAAAAAAACAAACAATTTGTCCTACGTACACTTTTACTCGGGACATGACACCCCCACTAAGAAGGCCATTTTTTCTTCGATGTTTCTCCGCGCCCTTAGGATCGCCAGTCCGGAATACATCGATGCCGAATTGGAAAAAATCAACGGTATTGGAAGTGATTTGTGTTACCCACCTGCATTTATGGAATCTTGCCTCAACAAGGCAAAACGAACCTTCTCTCGTGTGAATAATAATACTCGTACTTTGTCAAAGAATATTTTAGTACTTCCATTTTTCCCGGGCTTTTGAGGCATTGCTAATGTACTTAAAAGTTTGGATATTAATGTAGTATTTTCATATAACAATATTATGAAAAATATCATAGTAAAAAATAGCCCTACCACTAACTCAGGCATTATCTATAAAATTGGTTGTAAACAATGTGATTCCTTTTACATAGGTCAGACGGGAAAGGATTTTAACACACGTGTAAAACAGCATCAATATTCCGTTTGAACGGGACAGTCGTCCAGTGCCCTTTTTGTCCATTTGTCAGAGTTATCCCACTGTATTCATTGGAATAATGCTTCAGTTTTGTTTCACTCTAGCAACATTGTTAATAGAAATATTCTTGAGTCTGCCATTATCCAACTTAGAAATAACTTCAACATAAGCAAAGGTCTTTTTCAACTCGATCCCGTTGTTTTGAATTCGTTCAGAACGGATTTAGACAAGAAGCGTAGAGTGCTAAACCTTTGGTAAACTTGTATGCTTCTCTAATAACTTTTATTTTCAATTTATTTTTATATATATCAGACTTAGACAAGAAGGGCATAGTGCTAAAACCTGGGCAGATTTCCAGTATAAATTTGTATGCTCCTCTTACAAGTTTTATTTTTATTTTTCAATTTATTATTTTTTTTAATTAACTATAACATTGGTTGGAAACAATTCATTTGATCTTGTCTTGGATTCGGGCAAAGTGCTAAAATTGGTAGTTTTTCCTTACAAATTTGTATGCTCCTCCCACAATCCTTTAATTTATTTTCTCCGTTTATTGTATATATATATATATATATATGGAAATGAACTCAGAATGGTCCCCTGAGTTTTTTATGATACACACAGACCGTGCATGGAACAAGTAATGGAATAAGTAATGGTAAATGACAAATACCATAGTTTTTCTTTTTCATGATGCTAGGCCGACGTGGGCAACGGGTCACTCGCAAAGAGGTCCCATAAATATAGCTTCCCTCACCAGCTATCTGCAAAGCAGACAGGATCCAGCTTTGGGACATGGATCTAGGGTTTAAAGCAGCCTAGTCCTGCTACATTTAGAACCTCAATATAAGCCAAAGACTCGCTTCCTTCACGTCAGATTGAATACATCAAAGAAAAAGGGGTAACTATTATATTTTTAGCCAAAAACCAAAACTTAAACCTCAACTGGCAGAATTGAGCGTCCACTTTTCAAGGCACATAACATGTCCGTTTCAAGATGGGAATGAACTCAGAATGGTCCCCTGAGTTTTTTATGATACACACAGACCGTGCTTGGAACAAGGAACTCTTCTTGGATAATTAAATCCACTATAGTCCGAATAAGTAATGGTAAATGACAAATACCATAGTTTTTCTTTTTCATGATGCTAGCCCGACTTCGGCAGCGAGTCTTTTGCTTATATTGAGGTTCTAAATGTAGCAGGGCTAGGCTGCTTTAAACCCTAGATCCATGTCCCAAAGCTGGATCCTGTCTGCTTTGCAGATAGCTGGTGAGGGAAGCTATATTTATGGGACCTCTTTGCGAGTGATCCGTTGCCCACGTCGGGCTAGCATCATGAAAAAGAAAAACTATGGTATTTTTCATTTACCATTACTTATTCAGACTATAGTGGATTTAATTATCCCAGAAGAGTTCCTTGTTCCATGCACAGTATATATATATATATATATATATATATATATATTGTAACCTATATATAGGCTGTAACTCTTTATGTACTTCAGTGTTCCTGAGGATGTCATTAGACGAAAGCGCTTGAGCACCATTCTGTGTTTCCTTTCCCTCGTGGTTTTATTCATCATATATATATATATATATTGGTAGATAGACTGTTTTCTCTCAGTTGAGAACATTGTTACTTGATAAAATCTACGGTACTTACGTATTAACGGGGGGCCACCACATATTGATGATTGGTTAGGTTAAGTTGTAATATTTTCGTTAGTTGAAAATTTCTAATACATCATATTTTTTAAATAGCAATATTTTTTAAAATATTTACAATGATTTATATTTTAAATATTTACAATGATGATGTATTAGAAATTTTCAACTAACGAAAATATTACAACTTAACCTAACCAATCATCAATATGTGGTGGCCCCCCGTTAATGCCTAAGTACCAAATCTACATAGAGTATAAAAAATTTTTAACTTTAATTCTTGTGAATTTTGTTTGGGGGTTATGTCTGTTATTTTATTTAATTTTGGCAACTTGCCACCTATTCTATTAAAGGTAATCAGTTTTATTGGTTTTCGATTTAATTGAAGTGAAAAAGTGGTTAGTATAAATTATTTTAATATTAATTTTTGGATCTTTTCCGTTTTGGGGCTAGCAGCGAATTTTAATGAAAATCGGTATACTATTTTAATGTAGTTTTGGTCACTAATTTAAAAAATAACTCTTTTTTTGGAGAAATGAAAAACAAACATGTTAAAGCACTTTAAATAATTAATGTGTTTTTAACGAAAATATCATGACTTAGCCTAACCAATCGTCAAAGATGTATAGTTGACCTAACCGGGCATTGAATTGACCTAACCGGGCATTCAATTGACCTAACTGGGCATTCAATTGACCTAACTGGGCATTCAATTGACCTAACTGGGCATTATTTCTTGATTTTTTCTGCTACTTTTACAGATCTGCCGGGATCTGTGGGTTTTTTTATGCATTAGGTGTAGTATACATATAAAATTTTAAAAATACACCTTGAAATTTGAATCAACATGTACTATTACACCTAAATAATAATTGATAAAATTAAAGAATTATCACAAAACAAATTCAGCCTCCAGACAAAATCTTTTATTAAAAAATATATATATAAATATTTATGTAAATAATTAAAGTTATATAGTCAATATTCAATAGCTAAAAGAATATAAGATAGTTGATATTAGTTGATATTAATGTTTTAATATATACAGTATATATGTATATATATATATATATATATGTAATGATACATCTATGATTTTGAAGATACACCTAAAATTTTACTTCAAAAAACGTATTCTTCGTTAAAGTTGCGCTTTTTACCGTTTGACCGACGCTTTTGGCAACGAAAGAACTGGGTATTTTTATCAAAGGAACACACGTTCCAACACTTAGAGCACTTTTTCATAAACAGTAGCAGTTTGTGACCCTGGCTAAATTTAACACAATCCTCTGTAACTAATTTAAGCTAGTTAAAACACATATTAATTATTTAAAGTGCTCTAACATTTGTTTTTCATTTCTCCAAAAAAAGAAAGTTATTTTTGAAATCAGTGACCAAAACCACATTAGTATACCAATTTTCATTAAAATTCGCTGCTAGCCCCCAAACGGAAAAGACCCTAATTTTTAACTGAGTAGTGGGGTTATAAGAAGTAACGTAGGTAAAATGTTTCTAAATTATTTTGAAGGAATAATTTTGTCATATGTACGCCATATGGAATGTCTTGAAGATACCGAGGCCTGAATTAGTGATGGAACGATTACTAAAATACAGGATCGTATATTTGTGTTCAGTTTTACGCAGTTTCTCATTGTGGTTAAATAATGCTGGTTTGTATCCTCTTCCGAGACATTTTCCTTTTACAAACTTCACGCATCACAAACTTACCTGGTCCTGAACCTACTTGGTGTTTCCATATGAAGTCTGATTCTCTTTGGGGATTATAAAAAGGTCTTTGGGGAGTAAAAAAGGTCTTTCAAGAACTATTTTGTATAAAATGAAAATATATTTTTTGAAAAACATTAACTGTTAAGTAAAATGTTACTTGAGGAAGATTCATTTAACCCTACAATATGCTTGGAACAGAATTAACTTGGATAATACAATTAATATACACATTGGGGCTAGGCTTATAGAACTTACATAACTACACTTCTTTACAAGGCCTATTTAACCTCTAACTTAGGCTGGGCCTACAGTAGAATTATTTGAGTAAATATATTGAATTTAAACCTAAATAAAAATCGCTCTTGATTTACATATAACAATCATCCACGCAGGTCACTTGCCTGATTATACGTTTATGGCTATAACTAAATGTATACTCACATTTTGAATAAACTGCCACGTTTTCTGGCACAGTAAACATAATTACATTTGTTGGGATCACCAAAATACTCTACTAGTCTTTACACTATGGTTATTAAACTATTGCGAGATAGGCCTAGTACTGTCTTCTTGCCAAAGTTAGGCCTCAGCAGATAATACTCTTCCATTTTTTCTTTTTAATGAAAGACGAAAGTCACTTTTTCAGAGCAGATTTCAAAATCTTGGTTCATTTCGAAATTTACTACTAAAAGAAACCGCTGGGCGTTAAATAGCTCATTTCCTATGAAAAAAATCTCAGGAGTTCCTGTCTCAGTTAGATACTCATAGTCCCGACTCCTTAGTCTCAACTCATATATCCACAGGCAGTTACATACATTCAATAAACTGACTGGTAATAGAATACACCACGTTATAGTAATATATTGAAGGATAACCTTATTTCATTTAAGGGCATCTAAAAATATTTCTGATTTTTAAATGAGCACGTGAGACGAACTTCACTACGTTTATAAATATTTAAATAACTAAAGCTCAATAAAGTATGATCCTGTATATTTATATCGGATCAGGATCAGGAAGTCCGTTCCTTCCTAGAGGCCACAATAGGGTTGTTTTAAAGTTCTTGGAGAGTCTTAAAATTTGTAACTTTTTACCTATTTGAGATAGAACAAAATAGTAAATGACGTTATGAAGGTAGGTTATGCTAGAGCAGGCTACGCGACTATTTTACAGTATATTCCACCTACCAGCTTGGGGTTCGTGCTGTTGTTGTCCCGAGGTTTTTTCTTTTATACTTAACATATCAGTGCCGGCCTTAGGGGTGTGCGAACCGTGCGGTCGCACAGGGCCCGCAACTTAGGGGGGCCCGAAAATTTCACAGAAATTTACTATCGACGTCACAGTGCCAAAATTGGTGGAAATTAATGTAATTTATTTGTGTAATATTGTGTAATATATATTTGTGTATTAGCTTGATTTTTCTTTTCTTCTCAGTCATTTAAAACAGTAGATAGATTTTAATGAAAAGATTTTTGTTACTTATATATACCTGCAATTGGTTTATGTTTATTTTTATTAAATCTAGTTAATTCTTTTATGTTTTAGTATTCTTATATTACAATTGCCAAATATTCATTTGTAGTTGATTAAGTTATTTTCTTTTTTGTATGTTTACAAACTTTATTTTGTGTATTTACTTTTGTTGAATATCCTAATTAAATTGAATTATCCTATTCCTAATTAAATATCCTATGGCCGGCGCTGGTTGAAACCTCTTATGATAGTTTAAATATTTGATAGTAATAAGTAGTAATAATAGTAAAGGCTGTTGGACCAGTTAGGGTGGATCGATTTTACATTGTTTTCGATTTCCATATTCTAATAGAGACAAAAACTTGCGCATGCATGAGAAAATAGCCTCTGCAAAATCTTAGCTTAATAGGTAATCATCTTCTGCCCCCGGCAGAGCGATGAAAATCATATTTTAGTAGTCAAAAACGTATTTTTAAACCCTAGCCTAGAGTCATAAAATTTTGCGTGTGTGTTATTTCATGCCTAAGCAACGATATAAATGCTATGGGAAATATATAAATGCATTATTTAAGACAAAGAGCCGATCTGAAAATATGTATATTATACATATTTTCAGATCGGCTCTTTGTCTTAAATAATGCATTTATATATTTCCCATAGCATTTATATCGTTGCTTAGGCATGAAATAACACACACGCAAAATTTTATGACTCTAGGCTAGGGTTTAAAAATACGTTTTTGACTACTAAAATATGATTTTCATCGCTCTGCCGGGGGCAGAAGATGATTACCTATTAAGCTAAGATTTTGCAGAGGCTATTTTCTCATGCATGCGCAAGTTTTTGTCTCTATTAGAATATGGAAATCGAAAAAATGTAAAAATCGATCCACCCTACAGTGTTGGTCTGTTGGTATTCTGTTACAGGTGCACTTGTATAGTTAAATTTTACTTGTTGTACTTGTTAACAATCTACTAAAATAAAATGATTAGCAATGAAAAACAATTTGACTTGTGTCATGGGGGGCCCGTACAGTATACTCTGCACAGGGCCCAAAATATCCTAAGGCCGGCGCTGTAACATATACTGACTAGTAATTAGACACTGCATTAAAACAAAATATTTTCTGTATTATACTTAATTTAAATATCTACATTACTAAAATAACATGGTAGTATGAATATTAAAAATAGTATATGAATGCGAAACCTTCGCTTTTTTCTCGAAACAGTTTCTGCATAATTTAGTTTAGAGTTTAGACTAAATAGTGCCGTTGTTCGGATCCGGACTATAGTTCGCCATTTGAGTAGCCTTGGGCTAGACTATAGGCAAAAAGGTCGACTGTTTGAGAAAAAGTATAGGTTGTGTTCTGTGGCTAGCCCAAATTAAATCGGTTGCAAAAGTAAGACACCAACTTTCAGATCTCATTACAAGAAAGATTCGCCTTGTAAAAATTCAAATAGAAACTGGATGAAAATTTAGAGGGACGGGTCAGTGAATGGTAAGGAACGTTCCGATAGAGTGACAATCAGTTAGTAAAGAAACTGTAGCAACTGCATTTGAATAAAGTCTAAGAAAATTGCTTAACCTCCTTCAAAGGAGGTGAACATTCCAATATGAAGAGTACGTAAAATTTTGAAGGTGTGGTTGAATAAGCATGTTCACAAAATTCAAGTTGTCCAGGGGTTAATGGACGAGGATTAGTATGTCGCTCGGCCAGACGACTTCTAGGAACAATTTTTAATGAAAATCAAGGAAGATCCAAAGTTTTTAGAGCAGTTAACATTTCAGATGAAGCGACACTTCATATCTAGCATGGTTAACCATCAAAAGTATTAAATTTGGGAAGTGAAAAATCAAATGAACTTTGGCATCGTCAGAAAGAGACTGTTAAGGTTATTGTTTGAGGGGCCTTACGAAAGTCACAACTAAGTCATTGTCCCTTTCTATTTCGAAGAGGCGACCACAAAGGTGCTACTTTGCAGTGATGCAGAACTTCTATTTTTCCATTTTATCGCACTGCCTTAAATTCTGTGGACCAAACCAAAGATTGCTTAACAAGACGAAGGAAGCTCCCGACCAATATCTGCTTTGAATATTAGAAAATTTGTAAGCTAAATTTTTCCAGGAAAAGTGTGTTCCGAGAAGCTGAACACTTCGGTGACCACTATGCTCCCTCAACCTAACCCCTTTCGACTTCTTTTAAGGGGAAGTGTAAATGAAAATGAAAAGGTTTATTGGCAGACTATAGTCCATATGACAGATATTAATGATACAATGACAATTCAAGTTACTTATCCTTGTATTATCAATACAACATCCCACTGTTGCCTCATTAAGTGAAGCAATTAATCCGTCAATATACACATTAAACAGCATAGGAGAGAGCAAAGAGCGTTGCCTCAACCCGCAAGAGGAGCCAAAACATTCGGATCGTACATTGCCCCACCTAACGGTAAAAGATTGGTGGGAATACCAAAAGTTCAATAACTTTAATATGTACATGGGAACCTTCTTGTCTTCTAGGTTTTAAATAAAATATTGTGGTTCACGCTACCATATGCCTTACTTATATTTAGGAAACAACTATAAATAGTTGAATTACTGTTAGTGTACTTAGATATAATTCTCTTAAGTACATACTGTAGATACACAGGTCAGTTGAGTGGGACCTTTTAAAACCAAACTGATTAGATGTCCATAGGTAATCACTTAATCGGAGTAACAAGAGTTTTTCTAGTAGTTTCGAGAAGCAGAAGGCGAAGCAATAGACCTGTAATTATTGCTGGACAGAATGTCTCCATACTTATATTTGACCAGGGGCAAGATATATACCCTCATGAACTCTACACGGATATAGCTATGAGCAAGCATGGCTGATGAGCAATGATATATGCAGACATACCACGTCATTGGCATATTTTAAGTGCTCATTCGCTAGGTCATCTACCCCAGATGCAGAACCAGTCTTCAACTCTTTAATTAACCTCTTTACTTCAGGAACTGATATCAAAGTATTTTCCCATGTCCCTCCCACAGGTGTTTCGCTGCAATCTATCTTAATATTATCCCTACTCACACTGTTAAGAATGTTTAAATAGTGGCTTTTCCACAGCTTTGCAATTTCATCCTCCCCCGACACCCCATCGATTGTCGGAGGGAGAGCATTTTTGACACCCGTTTGATTCTAAATAAATTTCCAAAATTTGTTATCGTTATTTATGTTAGCTTCACAGGCTTTTGATGCTCGAATAGACTCTTCTTCCTGATTACATCGCCTTATGGCTGCCTTACACTGACTCCTACTTCTACACATATTCATGTATACTGGTCCTAATCTGGGTCTACCATGAAAGCACCACAAATCGTAGGCGTCTTTCGATTCCGTCTTGAGGGGGGGGCAATAAAATCATTCCATCCAGGAATAATCTTAGTATGTTAGTTGTAAGATTTAATCAGGGGTGTTTCTGCTTCTCTTAACAGGGATACTATCTTCTTATAATACCTATCTATCAGTTTACAGTGAGAATCATTTGAGCATGGATTACTACAGGCAAGATGCAAAATTTCTAAATTATCAAAGAGGTGACCTGTTCTTTCTTTATATTCTATTCTCTGTTGCATATTAACATTAGACCAATCGACGCGATTATTCTTACCTATTGAGTTCTTGGTATGTCGTGTTGTACATACATTGGTAAAATTAATTAATAGTTCTAATGGTCTATGATCAGAAAGAAGGAAATCATGCGGAATATGAACGTTAACAATTCGATCCTTTAGATTATTACTAGCGAGATAGTGATCAATCCACCTGGTGATACCAGTCATATCACAAAAGGCTCGTGTACACGAGCTCACTAAGTGATGCATTATCGGTGACGCGTGAATACCTATTAGTGATGCCAACTTGAAACGATGCATCACCAAGTGTTTACACGTGAAACTGTAGTGATGCATTTTTGGACCAGTTTTTGTTGAAATGGCATCTAGAGAAGTCGTGTTAGCGGCAGCTAACGTTGTGGAAATACTGAGGCGAAGGACGCGAAAGAAAAGTAAGCGAAAGTGTTGGGTTCGTGACTGGATTAAGAGGAGAGCTGTATTGGGTGCATCGAATACTCTATTGGAAGAACTATTTGTCGAAGATAGTGCCAGCTACAGCAACCATTTGAGACTCACAAGGAGCCAGTTTACGTTTTTACTTGGTAAGGTGGAGTGGTTCATCTAGAGAAAAGAAACCTATATGAGAACACCTCCATCGGCCAAGTTAAAGCTGGAAATTACTCTCCGTTACTTGGCTACTGAGATAGCTTCCATTCACTTCAGTTCCTGTACCGTGGACCAAAAACAACAATTTCCCGTTTCATCCTCCTCTCACTGACTTCTCACTGATCACTAAAGTTGGAAGCCAACCAACTTCTGCTACTGATGCGTCATCGGTGACGCGATGACTCATCACTAATTTGCATGTCGGTGTACACGCTATCACCGGAGCATCACTGAATGACGCGTCAGCGATGATGGATCACTTAGTGAGCCCGTGTACAACAGCCTTAACGTATGTGAAATTACCACTGGTTACGCTAATACATCTACATCACTTATACTTAATTTGTCCGACTCGCACATGTTACCCATTTCAACAAAGAATTCCGAGTTCACATGCGCATTAAAGTCCCCCATTATTATACAGTGAGAATATTTGGGGTTATCTGATAGTGACTTAATTTTGTACAGCAAATCAATGTATTCATCTAAATTACTGCCGTTGTTGTATGATAAATAACAGTTTACAATTAATATGCAATCATTGTTCACTTGTAACTCAATGCCTAACAACCTTACATTATCGCCTAAAGACTACATAAAGAGCATCGTTTTACGCCACAAAACCCTCAATATTTAGCAAAAACGAAGGTGCGAATGGAAGGAGAATATGTTTGTGTAAAATGTGAATGCACAATACTTTAATAGTTAAGTTTTATAATGCATTTCAATACTCAAATATAGGACAGATAAAAAGTTAATAAATCTTAAAATCCCTCAATTCATGGCCTTATAACAATAATATATATATATATATATATATATATATATATATATATATATTATATATATATATATATTAGGCCGGGTCGAAAAGCGGTCAAGGTCAAGATTTTGCTTAGGTACATATTGCGAGGCTGTGGGACCTTCGCTACCCCCCTTACCGAACTCACTTTTTTCCATATGAATTTGTATGGGAAATAGGCCAAAAATCGAAAATCGTAAAAATCGACCCTAAATATTATTTTTTTTGCTTTCGGATGGCCAAAATCGGGTTCCCCGGCACGAATTACATCAGAATAGACCATTCACCAACTTTTTTGAGATCGGGGGGTAGGGGGTATGTCTTAAATCTGGTGCTGCTCATTGCACCGGATATAAGACCTAATATTACATTATTTTTTTTTTCTTTCCAGATTCCTATTTAGGTACCTAGAATGTTAAAAGTTTGTATTAAAATACGTTATTTAATTTTAAAATATCAGTAATAAATAAAATATAGTTAAAATCTTATTAAATTAAATTATGGCTACTAGAAAAAGAAGCCACAATGCAGCCTTCGGATAAAATTCGATGTAAAATTCAAGAAAATTATTGAGCCGGTCATGAAAAACAACGCTTACTTCGCTAATCCTGAAAATATACTCCTGTCAATGGTTTCTAACGAACGATTACATATTAGAGAGCTAGCAATTCAAAAGATAATTCTTTCCAGAACTGGGTTTTCAGGAGCCAGAAATTTTGAGCTACCAAAATCTATAAATTTTCTAGCAAATGATTATATTCATCTGATTAATTAGAATGAGCAGATAATCACTCCTCCACCTTTGCTAAGTAATTTTACCAATGAGCAATTGCTTCAGTTAGAACTAAACCTCTAGAAATACTAGATTTTCCATGTCACAGCCAAAGCATTGAACGGGGTGTGAACTTAGTAACTAAATCTAGACAGGAAAGATTGGTTATATTAATCGGCATAAATTTATTTTAAATACTTTAGAGTCTAGAAAAGAACTGCTTACTTTTGAGTGGAAAGGTCAATGAAAGGAATAAAAAAAAACCATTAGTTTTAGGTCAAAAATTTTATTGAATTTCTCTCTTAATTTCTAAATTTGTACCAATAATAGCTAAAAATTTATGTATTAAATTTTTTTTCATGCATTTTTGTATTTTTTAAATTTTTTTCATTAAAAAATAAATATAACAGTGTTTTATAAGCGAACTTTTGTAATAAAAAAATTTCGAAGTAAATTGCAAATTATCTCGAATTTTACGAATTTTCTGAAAAAAATTAAACCGGTAGGGGGGTAGGGGTCCTTAGAATTCAAAAATATTTTACCAGGGTGTTACTATGATTGATTGAACCACCTCACACTATGTACGTAAGAAATAAAAAAATTTCGACCCGGCCTAATACATATACAGCATATAAATTTGTAATAAACATGTGAAGTGTTTATGTTCATCTGAAAAGCAACCGGCAGTCATTTTTCGCTCTCCCGTTCACCGTTCAGTAGTATTATCTGGTATCAGTAAACAATCGTCTCTCTCTTCCTTATCTCTTTTAAGTCTACTTACCTCTGTCAATATCAGCGCTTTTGAAAATCCCCGATGTTAATTAATTTTTCTTAAACGTAGAGCCAGAAGTGTTTGTATTCGTTGTAGATTATTGTAGGTTAGGTTATATAGAGTATGTTTAAAGTAACGCAAGTGAAGAAACAAATCCGATTTGAACTGCTTTAAACTAGTTTAAACTTGTATTTTACTATCGAATATAGGGCCTACAATTGTTATAAAGTACATGTAATAAATATTACTTGTTCATGTTCACTTCCGTTAATATAATTGAAATAGGATTTGTCTCTTCACTTGCGTTACTTTACACACACACCCGGTATATATGTATACAGGGTGATTCAGCAAAGAGTACATTAAATTGGAGGATGAAATCCTTGGATAATTCTAAACCACAATGTGTCTATAGTAAAATGTCAGATTCTGCATAGTTTCCATGTTACAATACATTTAAGATGTTGTATTAATGAGAGTGAATATGAAGTGAAACCCCAGTAGGTTTTTGTAATCATTTATTCACAGATCTCTACAGTGTTTGTTACAACCTAAAGGAAATGTTCAAAGTTGCCCCGTTCTGCCTCAATGCAGGCCTGTACACGTTGTACCATTGAATGTTTGACGCGTTCCAGAATGCCTGGACTATGTTTAATTTGCTCGCACCTGTCACGAACACGTGGCCATAATTCCTCTCTTGTTTGACCCCCCTAGGGAGGAGGAGGGGAGGTAATGTGGACTGGCTGGTGTGCGCCCCAGACCACTCCCATCGTTGCCACAGGACGGGGCGAACCCATATCACCATCCACTGTGTGGGAGGATACGTCGTATTACAGGTTTTTACCGATTTGATTGCCAAATTTGTAGATCATACAATTATTCCTGAATTGGCTATTGTTTACATGCTATGCCAATCTGTACTGAAGTGATAAGGTAATGTTGTGGTATTTCCTAACATCGTAACTGCACCTCGTAATTGTATCTATCACTATCTGTTATCTTACTTCTGTTGGTGACGGTCAGGTGCCGTACCAAAGTGCACTACAACATGGAGCAGTACACAGATGGTGAATATGCTGATATGCACCTTGTGTTAGGGGCAGCAGGTGGAAATGCTGCACAGGCTCTACGACTGTATGAAGAATGGTATCCAAACCGAAGGCTGCCAAACCCCCGAACATTCATCGCTGTTGATCGGAGGCTGAGGGAAAGGGGATCTTTCCGTCGATTTACAGCAGATATTGGAGGACATAACTGACACAGGGACGCCACAGACGAGCAAATTCTGAACCTGGTAGAAGATGATCCATCTACTAGTACACGAACAGTTGGAGCTGTTGTGCATGTGCCACAGTCAGCCGTTTGGAGGTGCCTGCATACAAACCTCCTGTTCCCATATCATCATCAGAAGGTCCAAGGGCTGGATCCCGACGACTATCCACGACGGATCGAATTCTGTCAGTGGTTTTTACGACACCATGCTGTTCATCCTCGGTTCACTAGTAACGTTTTATTCACAGATGGAGCAACATTCACAAGAGATGGTACTTTCAACACACAACATGCATACATGGGCGGAGGATAACCCTCACTCAACAGTACGTAGAGCACACCAGGTGAGGTTTTCAATAAACATATGGGCTGGCATTATTGGAGATAACATTATCGGCCCTTATCTGCTACTACAGTGGCTGACCGGAGACGTCTACAGGCATTTCCTCGAGGAGACACTGCCAGTGCTACTAGAAGATGTGCCACTGCAAGTACGACTTCGCATGTGGTTCATGCATGATGGTGCACCTGCCCATTTTTCCCGAGCATCAAGGGAATATCTGGATACTGTTTATTCCAACAGGTGGATAGGGCGTGGTGGCCCCGTTCCCTGGCCACCCGGCTCCCCAGATCTTAACCCTTTGGATTTCTACCTGTGGGGCCACTTAAAGACGTTGGTGTATGATACAGAGGTTCAAACAAGAGAGGAATTATGGCCGCGTGTTCGTGACAGGTGCGAGCAAATTAAACATTGTCCAGGCATTCTGGAACGCGTCAGACATTCAATGGTACGACGTGTACAGGCCTGCATTGAAGCAGAAGGGGGCAACTTTGAACATTTCCTTTTGGTTGTAACAAAGAGGGGTCACACTGTAGAGATATGTGAATAAATGATTACAAAAACCTACGGGGTTTCACTTCATATTCACTCTCATGAAGATAAAAGGCGAGAAGCCCATAAATATATACAACGTACAGGAAAACCAAAACAATTAGCACATACTTAACAAGGGTTAATGAGAGGCAAAAGAAATTTTAACATGATGTCGTCAATGTTATACGTCCCCGCACTGTTATTGAAAGTGTTTTTAAAATGAATAAATGCACATTCTAGAATATTTCTTTCTATTATATCTCTGTTTTTAACAAGCGCTTTAGAACTATCCCACTTGATGCTATGGTTACATCTATACATATGGTTAAATAAAGCATTGGAAGTATTAGCTGTTCTACAGCGCATATTTATGCTGTTTTACCCTAATATCTAACGTTTTACCGGTTTGGTCTATATATACTGAGTTACATTGTGTACATCCAATCGAATACACACAGCCAACAACATTATCAGGGCTATTCTTTATTAGGCGTGATTTAACAGTATTATTATACTTAAAGATTACATTAATGCCAATTGCTTTAAGTACAGTTGGAAGGTATTGAAAATTAACATGGTAAGGTAGGCTAAGGATATTTTTACGCTGAAATTCCTTTACAATTACATTATTATAATACCTATTCTTGGCTTTCTTAAGACAGTTATCTAAAAATGAAGTAGGATAACATAATTTAGTACCAATATTCATGATATTGCATAACTCGGAATCTAAAAATTCAGGACTGACAACTCTCAATGCTCGAAGAAACATAGCAGAGAAAATAGAGGATTTAATCGAAGGATGATGGTCAGAATAAAAATGCACATAAGAGTTATTATTAGTAGGCTTACGGTAGACTTCATATTTGAACTGATTAGAGCATCTCCAAATTTTTAGATCAAGAAAAGATAGGCTTCCATCATTTTTTTTTCAACTGTAAACTTAATAGATGGGACTAAATTGTTGAGCCTACCAAGAAATAAGTCCGCATCCAAATTATTAGGCCAAAGGCATAAAATATCATCTATACCTGTACCAAACCAGGTTAAAATTAACAATCGTAGGCAAAATTCTACTTTCAAAAAATTCCATATATAAATTAGCTAGTACAGGTGAAAGGGGATTTCCCATAGCCAATCCAAACGACATAGCATAAAACTTATTTTCAAACTCAAATTTACAATCTTTGACACAAAGCTTAATTAACTCAATAAGAGTGTTGTGTTGAACAGGGAAAGAATATTTTAAAGGATTATTTTAAAGAAACATATTAATATAGCCCGCATTGAAGTGAAGAACGCCTTCAGAGAGTCCGAAGTAAGAAAAAATATATTTTTTTCCACCGTTCCTCATGCGTGGAGAAGTACACTTTTGGATGATATTTACAACAACTTACGTAGAAGATGCAGAACTCAGAATAGGAAATTAAACAATAGACTGGAGGATTTAATTCGTAATAGTTACTGGACTAAAAAAAGTGATTTTAGTAATATTGTTAACTTGTCGTCCCAAGAGCTAGACTTCAATACGAAATGTGCGTTAGGCTTTGGGTTAGGTTTCTCAGTCCCAAAAAGCCCAGCAGTTTACTGATTGCTAAGTCTTTTATTAATTTTGAAAAACATAGTAATATTTCCGAAAGTGAGGTGACTTTAGCCAAAGGTTGTGTGTATAGTGCTTTTAATACGAGGTTTGAATCGAATTATCCTTTGAGGTTTGAATCGAATTATCCTTTGAGGTTTGAAAAAGCCCTAAAAACACTGAAAAATAATGATTCATTACATATTACTAAAGCGGACAAATCCAATTCGATCGTCATCATGGACAAAAACAGTTATGTTGAAAAGATGAATACGTTATTAAGTGATCGTGACACGTACAAACCTCTAAATAGAGACCCATTGGAGGATGTTAATAAAATGTTTAACAGAAAATTAAGATAAATTTTAAAAAATAACTATAATGGGCTTTCACAGCAGTTTCTTAGTATCAATCCGTCACTACCATATCTGTACGGCTTAGTAAAAACACACAAAGTTAATAATCCCATGAGGCCTATTGTTAGCTCAGTGGCCTCCGTAACCTATAAGCTATCAAAATCGTTAGTTAGTTTATTAACGCCGTTAGTTGGCTCTATTTCTGAGTCACATATTGTAAATAGCATGGATCTTATTGACAAACTGAAATTCCCTAGTGACCCTAATTTCAAATTGGTAAGCTTCGATGTATGCTCGCTATTCACAAAAGTCCCTGTTGATGACCTACTTGATTTTTTAAAAGATAAGATCTCTGAATATTCTTTCCCTGTTCAACACAACACTCTTATTGAGTTAATTAAGCTTTGTGTCAAAGATTGTAAATTTCAGTTTGAAAATAAGTTTTATGCTATGTCGTTTGGATTGGCTATGGGAAATCCCCTTTCACCTGTACTAGCTAATTTATATATGGAATTTTTTGAAAGTAGAATTTTGCCTACGATTGTTAATTTTAACCTGGCTTGGTACAGGTATATAGATGATATTTTATGCCTTTGGCCTAATAATTTGGATGTGGACTTATTTCTTGGTAGGCTCAACAATTTCGTCCCATCTATTAAGTTTACAGTTGAAAAAGAAAATGATGGAAGCCTATCTTTTCTTGATCTAAAAATTTGGAGATGCTCTAATCAGTTCAAATATGAAGTCTACCGTAAGCCTACTAATAATAACTCTTATGTGCATTTTTATTCTGACCATCATCCTTCGATTAAATCCTCTATTTTCTCTGCTATGTTTCTTCGAGCATTGAGAGTTGTCAGTCCTGAATTTTTAGATTCCGAGTTATGCAATATCATGAATATTGGTACTAAATTATGTTATCCTACTTCATTTTTAGATAGCTGTCTTAAGAAAGCCAAGAATAGGTATTATAATAATGTAATTGTAAAGGAATTTCAGCGTAAAAATATCCTTAGCCTACCTTACCATGTTAATTTTCAATACCTTCCAACTGTACTTAAAGCAATTGGCATTAATGTAATCTTTAAGTACGATTGGATGTACACAATGTAACTCAGTATATATAGGCCAAACCGGTAAAACGTTAGATATTAGGGTAAAACAGCATAAATATGCGTTGTAGAACAGCTAATACTTCCAATGCTTTATTTAACCATATGTATAGATGTAACCATAGCATCAAGTGGGATAGTTCTAAAGCGCTTGTTAAAAACAGAGATATAATAGAAAGAAATATTCTAGAATGTGCATTTATTCATTTTAAAAACACTTTCAATAACAGTGCGGGGACGTATAACATTGACGACATCATGTTAAAATTTCTTTTGCCTCTCATTAACCCTTGTTAAGTATGTGCTAATTGTTTTGGTTTTCCTGTACGTTGTATATATTTATGGGCATCTCGCCTTTTATCTTCATTCCCTGACGAGGTGTAGCTTTGAATACACGAAAGGCCTTGGAATCGTTTTCTTTTTCCTTGAGGGTTTGCAGCCATATATATATATACCAGCTGTCCCGAAATTTGTCCCTATTTGTAAATAAATGTTCTAAGCTAAATAAAGGAATCTAGACACAGAGACAAACGCAATAGGTATGTATATACATAGGAGTCAGTTAACCTTAATTAAACATCATGGTAAGTGTGATCGACATTTTTTTCTAACACAATATTCAACCTTACACAAATGTTTCAGATAATTTTTGGAAATAGCTCAGCTGGGATGTTGATTATCTCGTAGACTTTGGTCTTTAGGTCTTCAAGCGTCTTAGCGTTGATAGAATAGATCCCGTCTTTTATGTAACCCCACAAGAAAAAAGTCAGGGGTGTAAAGTCAGGTGAGTATGGGGGCCATTGCGCTGGCTCATGAAGCGAGATTAGTCGCCCGAAAAAATGCTTCCTGGAAAAGTTGCGAGTTTCACGAGCAGTGTGTGGAGGTGCTCCATTGCTGAAAACTAAATACTTGGTTTTCCTTAAAGGCTATAGCCTAGTAGGTCCTTACTAGGCTATAGTCTATTTTTTCATGCAGGAAGGAGGAGTCAAGGGCGAATGCCTACAAAAACGCCTCCCCCCCATCTCCATAGAAGAAGAAGAAGAGCGAAAATCAAGGCCCAGCGTTTTCAAGGTGTCTGGACACCCTGCGTTTGAAAGGTTAGAGGTCAGACAGGGGAAAAGATGGATTGAGGAAGCTTGTTCCAGAGTTCACCGGTTGAGTAGATGAAAGATTAAAAATACAGATTAACCCTTACATTAGAGAGTTGGACAGAAAAGGACTGAAAATGTGTCGAAAATCTGGTGCTGCGAGCTCTCCTTAAAGAAGGAGGCATGCAGTTAGAGAGTTCAAAATAGCAATATCTGTTATAATAGCGATAGTAAAGAGAGAGTGAGGCACCATTACGGCGAAGAGAGAGAGATTGAAGACAGTCAGTAAGAGGCGGCGGGAATTGATGAGACGAAAAAACTTTGATTCCACCCGGTCAAGTATAGCTGTGTGGGTTGAGCCACACTCCATGCAGGGGTACACAAGACCCCTGTACGTAGACAGCAACTGAGTTGGAGCGAACAAACTCGAGCCGATATATGTGATCTTTCCAGGAAAGATTACAAGAAAAGGAAACGCCAAGTGTTAAAGTCAAGGGGACAGTCGTGTGGAAGATCGTGACGAGCAGACAGATGGAGGAACTGAGTTTTTGAGGCACTGAAAGCCACAAGTTTTTCTCTGCCCCAAGCAGAGATAACAGAAAGATCAGAGGTCAGGTGTACAACAGCCGTCCTACGCAAATCATGAAGTGACTGTTGAGAGGGACGCTTTGTGAAGCGACTGTAGAAGTGAAGAGTGGAATCATCGCATAGGAGTGGATAGGACAGGAAGTGCGACTTAATAGATCATCGATAAATAAAAAGATGAGAGTGGGTAAGAGGACAGAACCCTGAGGAACATCGCTGTTAATAGCTTTAGGAGAAGAACAGTGGCCGTCTACAACCGCAGCTATAGATCGGCCAGAAAGGAAATAAGAGATGAAGGTAGAGACAGAAGGATAGAAACCGAAGGAGGGTAGTTTGGAAATTAAAGATTTGTGCCAAACTCCAGCAAAAGCTTTTGATAGTCCAGCGCAAGAGGAAAGGTTTCACCTTAATCCTGAAAGGAGGATCACCAAGAGTCAGAGAGATATGCAACAAGATCGCCAGTAGAGCATCCCTTCTTGCGGAACCCATACTAACGATCTGAAAGAAGATTGTGAGAAGAGAGATGTTTAAGAATCTTCTTATTAAGGGTAGATTCAAAAACTTTAGAAAGGCAAGAAATCAAATCAGTTGGACGATAGTTGGAGGGTTGAGAACGGTCACCCTCCTTTGGGACAGGCTGAATGAAATCGGACTTCCAGCAGGAAAGAAAAGTACTGGATGAAAGGCAAAGGCGAAAGAATTTGCAAGGTGTCAGCACAGAAACACAGTTCTTGAGAACAACAGGAGGAACACCATTAGGACCGTACGCCTTCCTGGAGTTGAGCCCAGATAGGGCAGAAAAAACATCTTTGGAGGAGATTCTAACTTCAGACATAATTAAGTCGGAGGGAGGAGGAGATAGAAGAACAGCATTGGAATCATCCAGGGTTGAGTTGTGAGCGAAAGTTTGAGCGAAGAGTTCAGCTTTATGACGAGAAGAGACCACTAAGCCGTTAGAATGGAAAAGTGGAGGGAAAGAAGAGGAAGTAAAAGAGTTGGAGAGGTTCTTAGCTAGATACCAGAAAGAGCGAGAAGACTTAGAATTGGATAGGTTTTCACATTTTGTCAGATGAAGGAATTTTTGTCGCGTCGAAGAACCGATTTTGCACATGAGATCTCGGCAGAAATATAAGCTAAGTGAGAGTCAGGAGTTGGATGGCGACGGTACCTCCGGATAGCATAAGAACAAGTAAAGTTAAACCAAGTGTTTTTTGCATTAATACTGTAGTAGGAATAGAATATGGACTGTACGCCTCCATGCCCTAGAGAATCACCTCCGTGATGTGCTCAGCACACTCGGAGGGTCCCGGACATGGAAGCAGCAATCATTCCATGGAAAATCAGAGAAGTACTGCCTAAGAACTTCCCAATTATGATATTGCCTTTTCAATGTAATTTTTATTCCCATCGGTGACAAAGCTGCCGATTGGGAATAGATAATATTTCCAAACTTCCAAACCTAACTTAATTCAGCATAACCCAACCGATCATCATCTAACCTAATGTTGGTTTTCGTCGTCGTCGTCGTTGGGCCTAGGCAAGCTACGGCTTGGGACCGTAGCGCATCTATCCGGTATAGGTTAACCTGGATGATGTAGCCATAAGCACTGCCGCTGGTTAAGTGCCAACCAGTGATTATCTCACTAGCCGTATTGAGTCCGTTAGGCGAAACTGCGACAGTACCAAGGATGGAAAATATAACCCTTGGATTTCTATTATTTATTTGCAAAATGGACATGGTATTAGATTAAAATAATTATTTGAATATAAATAATTAACTGACAATTGTGATATATAATTAATTATGTTTACATACAATAAAATAATACAGTATACATAAAATTAGTATTAATGTGGTTTACAATTGAATTATGATGGGTAACTAATTTAAAATGAGTTTATAGCTATTCCGAAATTCAAGACGGTAAAATTAACATTTATCTTGAACCTAAAATAAGAGTATTCACTACACACTCCCCCACCAGAGAGGAAGTTCAAAGAGTTCCGAACGACACAGATTTCCCCTGGACCTTTTTGGTAGCTACATGTACCTCGCTTAAAGTTGATTCCAAAAACGCAGGCTTAAGACGATCGATAGAAACCTTGTCGACCTTGGATCCGCGCTGGATGAGAAATGATTTGCGCGTACGTCGGAGAACTTCATAGGGCCCGTCATATGGACATTGGAGAGGCCGTTTTGGGACAGGTACACGAACGAAAACGTGGGTGCAAGATTGGAGGGCTGGGGAAACAAAGATGTTCTGTTGGCTAGTCAATCGAGGGGGAACAGGCTGAAGGGACTGCATGTGAGAGGAAAGTGTTTGAGCGAATTCCGTAGGATCACATGACTTATCCCCTGCAGTGAAGTAGCCACCTGGTAGCCGCAGTGTTGTTCCATAGACTAGTTCAGCCGCTGTAGTCTTCAGATCACTCTTAAATGCAGAGCGAATACCAAGCAACACGAGTGGAAGCTTATCCATCCAATGGGAGTCTTCGTGACACATAAGGGATGACTTCAGCTGGCGATGGAAGCGTTCGACGAGGCCGTTAGCTTGCGGATGATATGCACAGGTATGCGCATGTACTGTACCCAACAAGCTGGTAAACTTCTTCCAAAGCGAAGACTCAAATTGGCGACCTTGGTCAGTGATGACTTTTGTCGGCAATCCAAATCTTGATACCCATCCATGAAGAAAGGCTCTTGCAACAGTGTCCGCTTGGATATCAGGAAGTGGGATGGCTTCAGGCCATCTGGAAAAGCGGTCGAGACAGGTGAGCAGATAACGTTGGCCTTGAATCACTGGAAGAGGGCCAACAATGTCTACATGAATTACCTCAAATCGCTGGGATGGGGGCGGAAATGCGTCAAAGGGGGACCTGGTGTGCCTTTGGACTTTGGCACGCTGGCAGGCAAGGCACGTTTTGGTCCAATGTTTGACATCCTTCCGCATCGAGGGCCAAACAAAGCGAGAGGTAACCAGCTGTTGCGAAGCACGGATACCAGGATGGGAGGGCTTATGAAGATCCGTGAAGACTGCTTGTCTGTGACATGGAGGGACATAAGGGCGAATAGCAGCTGTTGATACGTCGCAATAGAGGGGCACAGACAATCCTGGCATACTCATTTTCTTGAGGGAAAGTGAGTGAGTGGAGTCTTCTCTGAGCAGGTCTTGTAGTTCCGTATCCTTATCTTGATCCTGTGCAATAGCATTCCACAGTGTAGAGCTGAGGGTAACAGAAGTAATCTCTATTCTTGAAAGTGCATCCGCTGGAGTGTTCAAGACACCTTTGATGTGGCGGATATCTGTGGTAAATTGCGAGATATAATCGAGTTGCCTGATGACTCTGGGAGAGTGGTTACAGCTGTTTTTATTGAAGACAGTGACCAAAGGTTTGTGGTCGGTAAAAACACAAAACTCTCGGCCTTCAAGGAAATGTTGAAAATGCTTCACGTTTAAGTAAATAGCAAGAAGTTCACGTCCGAAAGCACTATAACGCGTTTGGGCTGGCTGCAGCTTTTTCGAGTAAAACGCGATGGGTGCTTGTTGACCGTTAATGGTTTGTTCCAACACCCCACCGATCGCAACATCTGATGCATCGACCGTCAGAGTTAGGGGGGCATCACTGATAGGAAATGACAGAGACAATGCACTATTGATAGCATTTTTGGCATTGTCGAACGCCTGTAAACTATCGCTACACCATACCAATTTCGTTACCTTGCGTTTGTGTGTGATCATAGCGTGTAGAGGAGCAAGAACACTGGCACAGTTTTTAATGAACTTGTGGTAATAATTTACCAAACCTAGAAACCGACGTAACTCACGCTGAGTATTTGGCATAGGGTAATTTTTTATCACTTCACACTTGTCCTGAAGGGGGGTAATTCCGTGCTGCGAAATCGTGTGACCAAGAAATTCCAAGGTTGGCTGTGCAAACACACACTTAGATGCATTAATAGTAACACCGTATTGTTCTAAGCGTTGAAAGAGGAGTGAAAGATGTTCCTTATGTTCCTCTTCCGTTGAGCTGGCCACAAGCAAATCATCGATGTAGGCATAAACAAAGTCTAAGCCTCTGGTGACCTCATCTATAAACCTCTGAAAGGTTTGCGCAGCATTCCGTAGCCCGAACGGCATCTTCACAAATTCGAATAACCCAAATGGTGTACAAACTGCAGTCTTGGGAATATCCGAAGGCTCTACGGGAATGTGGTGGAAAGCCTTAACGAGGTCTATTTTACTGAAGATAGATTTGCCGTGGAGAAGAGAAGTAAAGTCTTGGACATTTGGTACCGGATATCGGTCCGGGATGGTTGTCGAATTCAAAAACCGGTAATCCCCACATGGTCTCCAGTCTCCTGACTTCTTCTGGACCAGGTGTAGGGGAGAGGACCAACTGCTTTTGGAAGGTCTTATTATCCCAAGATCTATCATAAGCTGGAATTCCGATTTGGCAGCTTTCAGTTTGTCCGGGCAAGACGTCTGGGTTTTGCAAACACAGGGGGACCTTTTGTTGTAATGTGATGGGTAATGGTGTGCTTAATGGTATCACCCATCTGCATCGGTTGAAGAATTCCTGGATATCGCTGGAAAAGGCACTGGTACATGGAATTAGGGGGAACGAGGGAAAGTGCAGAGTTCGAGGCGTCCGGAAGGGCAACTCTTTGGCAAGAACAGAAAGCAGTGTGGCCTGGTCGCATAAGCGTCGCTTGTCAAGATCCACCAGGAGTTTGAAATGCTGGAGGAAGTCAGCGCCGATTATGGGATGCTGCACTTGAGCACAGATGAAAATCCACTTGAAGGATCGGTGAAGGCCCAAGTTTAGTTCACGCGACTGAGTACCGTACGTGGGTATGCGTGAACCGTTAGCAGCGTATAGAGGCGGAGATTCCGAGTGCGTATGACCAGATTTTTGAGGGAATACACTGACTGACGCTCCGGTATCGACCAAGAAATTGACACCAGAGTTCCTGTCCTTTATGAATAACAGGTTGGCAGTGCGAGTACTAGACGCCATTAGGACTCGCTGCTGGGGTTTTCCGACGAAAAATTGCAAGGGGAGATGCACTTCCTAGCCTTCTTTCCAAATTTAGAGTGGTAGAAGCAGATCTTCCCGGAACTCGAACGATGCCTCTTCGTAAATCTTGACCGATAATGGCTTCTTTGCCGTTGATTTTGTAGCAGAGAACAAACGTGGTTGAGTTGTTGACTTAACTCTTCCACTTTCAACTCCAGTTCCGATTGTGTGTTCACGTTGTTGACCGGAGCTGTGTCAATCTCCACTACTTTGTCGGCAGTTTCTGCTAGTTTATCAACTGGAGTAGCAGGATCCATAGTGGCCAAGACACGCTGAGCTGATGGAGGAAGTTTCTGCAAGAACAACTGTCTAAAGATGTCCTTATCGAAGGTTTGTGCGCGTTCGCCTCGAGCGCACTGCATAGCCCTCAGCATTTGAGTGGGCTTACGGTCTCCAAGTTCTTCTTTTGAGATTAACTGATGTAGTTTCTCACGCTCGGAGACAGTGGTGCGGCAGAGGATGGCAGACTTCAGATCGTTGTATGGGTCCTCACTCGTGGAAGTAGACACGATGACGTCACGGACTTCAGAGATGATGCTCGCTGGTAGAGAGGACAAAACATGATCGTATTTTGTCCTGCTAGCGGTGATCCTTCCCAAGTTGAATTGTGATTCCACTTGGTGGAACCAAATAAATGGATCACCCGGCCAGAAGACGGGGAGCTTTACGCTCAAGTGGGAGATGGCACCAGCGTCGTCAGGCATCTTCTCCTATGCTTGCTGACGTACAAGCAAGACGACAAGTTACCAACGAAGGAGTGGAGGTTGAGACGAGCGCAGGCACAGAGCGCACGGGCAGGGGTGAGGGGCAGAGGGCACGAGCGGCGTTACAGTCTGGTCCTAGTCGCTCGGGTGAAGGGGGTGATGGGCACGAACGACGTTACAGTCTAGTCCTAGTCGTTCGGGTAAAAGGGGGGAATCCAACTCCGGGGTCACCAATTGTTGGTTTTCGTCGTCGTCGGGCCTAGGCAAGCTACGGCTTGGGACCGTAGCGCATCTATCCGGTATAGGTTAACCTGGATGATGTAGCCATAAGCACTGCCGCTGGTTAAGTGCCAACCAGTGATTATCTCACTAGCCGTATTGAGTCCGTTAGGCGAAACTGCGACAGTACCAAGGATGGAAAATATAACCCTTGGATTTCTATTATTTATTTGCAAAATGGACATGGTATTAGATTAAAATAATTATTTGAGTATAAATAATTAACTGACAATTGTGATATATAATTAATTATGTTTACATACAATAAAATAATACAGTTACATAAAATTAGTATTAATGTGGTTTACAATTGAATTATGATGGGTAACTAATTTAAAATGAATTTATAGCTATTCCGAAATTCAAGACGGTAAAATTAACATTTATCTTGAAACTAAAAGAGAGAGTATTCACTACACTAACATGGATGAAAGTAGGAAAGCCGTGGATGAGAATGGTAATGAGGATGAGTGGGAGTAAACCTATTTAAATATGAAGTGGTGAAAGAACAGGTTTTAATATACAATATTTATTAGATATTAATTAAAGGAAAATTAGAAAAGTATAGGTATATGCGGAGTAAAACCACCAGTCCGTTACCTTTCTGTAGAAGAAACCCCTGTAATAAAATATACAGGGTGAGTCAAAAGTCTCCATACATAGGCAAAATGGTCATGATAAATAAATGATTATCTATTTTTTATGTTTTTGCAGGTGATGTGCTGAGATGCCTTTGTATGTGACATCCGCATGTGCATTCAGTGTAATGGTGCCCACATAGAGCATATTTTGTGACTTACAAGTGATTGCATAATAAAGTGACCATTTTTGCCTATGTATGGAGACTTTTGACTCACCCTGTACATCCATTATACTGGGTGATCCAGATAAATGGGACCCATAAAAAAAAGCCAAATATTCTTAATATTTAATTCCTTTCATAAAAACTATATATCATTCGAAAGAGTAGAGTTACAAGTTTATTATGAAATATTTATTTTTTTAAAATGACTCCTTTCAAATGTGCTCCATTAGTTGCCAAGCATTCCAGTGTTCTCGCTTGTAAGTTCTGCATCACTTTTGCAAGAGTGTGCGGTGGTATGGCCTGTATCTCATTTGTGATGGCGGCCTTCAATTCTTGCAAGGTCGTTGGGTTATTTCTGTAGACCCTACTCTTTAAATATCCCCAGAGATAATAATCTAAGGGAGAAAAATCCGGAGACCTTGCGAGCCATTCAACGTCTCCAAATCTTGAGATTAACTCGCCTGGAAACGTTTGACGCAAAACTGCCATGCAGTTCCTCGTGGTATGGCAGGTAGCTCCGTCTTGTTGGAACCAGTGGTTTTCTAGACAAAGATCTCTTAATTTAGGAATAAGGAAATCGGTCAACATTTTTTCGTAGCGATCACCATTTAGAGTGACCGTGTTTCCGGTGGAATCCTCGAAAAAGTACGGCCCTATGATCTGAGATGCAGTAAGACCACACCAAACAGTTACACGCTGACTATGCAACGGCACTTCGGTAATATTCAATGGATTTTCTGTTGCCCAGAAACGACAATTTTGTTTGTTTACAGTTCCATTCAAGTGAAAATGGGCTTCGTCTGACATAATCAAAGTTGCTAGAAAATTGGTGGTCATTTACCTTCTGTTGGATCCATTGACAGAATTGTCGTCTTCGGGTGAAATCTCCATCGTTTAGTTGTTGCACTGTTTGAATTTTATATGGAAAGAGCATTAAATTTTGCTTGAATATACGGTGTGTTGTTCCATATCCAACTCCTAACAGCTGAGAAGCACGTCTGATGCTTATGTTAGGATTATCCTGTACAATTTCATGAGTTCTGTTAATGATCTCGTCTATCCTTGCTGTGCGCACTCTTCCAGTTGTTTTTCTTTTTCCAATGCTGCCAGTTAGGGAAAAATTTCTGACACACCGACGGATTACTTTCTTAGAAGGTGAGTTTGACATCTGAAAATTTGTCTTGAAAGATCTTTGAGCTGAAACTACACTTCTTCCATGCTCATAATATTGCTCAGTTATGAAACGCAGCTGTTCCACAGTCCATGCAGTCATCTTGAAGGGTTTGTTTTAACTAACACATTTATTTTGTTTTGTATCTTATCTTGTCTTGTATTGTCAAAACCTATACAATCCTGTACAAACTTGTAACTATCCTCTTTCGAATGATGCGTATGATTTTATAAAAGGACTTATACTTTAAGAGTTACAGGGTTTCTTTTGGGTCCCATTTCTCTGGATCACCCTTTATAATAACGGGCAAATAAAAATAAGAAATTCTTTTTGGGCCACCCTATATATATATATATATATATATATATATATATACAGGGCGTCCCAAAAAAATGTATACACACTTTAAATACTTATAAAGGCAGTGTTTATTAAAATACATTTCATTTTCAAAATGTAATAGAATCTACAGACATTATTTAATTGTTTTGTCAACGCCTGTTTTCAAACTGACGTCCGTTCTGGTCCAGGCACTGCTGGTAACGCGAAGCAATGGAATCGCAAACATCACGAAACATTTCGTTTGGTATTTGTGTGCATTCTCGTTCAATGGATGCTCTCAATTCAGCGACTGTTGCAGGTTTTATAGCGTAGACTTTGCTTTTAAGTATCCCCATAAAAAAAAGTCTAGTGGTGTGAGGTCTGGTGAACGCGGAGGGTATTCTACGAAACCCCTTCGTCCAATCCACATCCACTTCGTGCCAAGTACCACTCGCAATACTCCACTCTTCGGTCCGGATCATCTTCATTAATAGCATGGACTAATCTTGGAATGTAACTTTTCCATTGACAGCGCTTCAAAATGCGTTGGACAGACGATTCTGAAATTCCTACCTCACGACTCGCTTGCCGCACAGATTTTCTTGGACTTTAGCGATACGTTTCCAGTACTCTTTCTTGCTTTGTGGGGCTTGTCGATGTCCGTGGTCTTCCGGAACGCTTCTTGTGGACATTCTGAACAGTTCCATCGGCTTCAAACTTATCTCTAATTCGAGTGATGGTAAGTCGCGTTGGTGGATCTGTTTGAAACTCCCTCCTAAACTGTCTTTGCACTTCAACTGCGTTTTCACACTTCCAGTAGCATTTTAGAATGAATTTCCTTTGTTCAAAGCTTAGTCTGACTGCCATTATTAATTCTAATGGGTTTAACTTGGAAAGGAAAGAAAGAAACATCAATTGAGCTATCGGCTGTTAAAGTGTGTATACATTTTTTTGGGACGCCCTGTATATATATATATATATATATATATATATTAGTGCTGGACCGGATGTCATTTTTTCAATATCCGCGGATGCGGATGCGGATATTCAGTTAATCTATCAGTATAATATAAAATTATGAATATATGACATAATTTTTCAATTTTCGTGATATTACTATTATGGCAGGCAATGCATAAGAATTAAAATTAATATTAATGTTTTCATTATGATAAAAATAATATCTTTCTCGAGTTTCAGCCACAGAAAATTCAATGAAACAAGTTTCATTCAATTTTTGGTGTTACTATGTATTTATATTTTCAGGTTTATATATTTGTTTGTTCATTAATAATTAATACTTTACATGAAATGTGCATGACTGGGCCTTATAAGCTACTTTATAAGCTAATTTAATTGTAAATTGCATAATTTATTAGAGGTAATATCAGCATAACATCCGCAGTCAGAAGTGCGGATGCGGATGTTAAAAATTATGCGGATATCCGGTCCACCACTAATATATATATATATATATATATATATATATATATATATATATATATATATATATATATATATGCTGCAAACTCACAAGGAAAAAGAAAAACGATTCCAAGGTCTTTCGTTTTATTGTGAAATTCATCCCATATATATATATATAAACTCCCCAAGTGGTGCCAATAATAAGTCACCTTTTTCAACAACTAGGTAAAACTTTGTAAATATGTCGGAATTTCTTGTACGACCTACTTTTCTGAAGTTAGGCTACACTCGTTCGGGTTAGGTTAACCTAACCTAAAACAATTCGGAGGTTATGTAAGGCCGAGGCAGCATAAAGGACGACTTATTTGACTAAGAATTTTTTTTAATTTCCTAACGCCAGTGAAATTCGAAAAATTAATCATTGTATACGGTAAAAAAAACTTTCTTTAAACTTTCCTGTAGAACCCACCCCGACTACTTTAACACAAGCGAAAGTGATTAAAAATTTGAAAATACAAAATATATAACCTGTTCGACTTACTCAGTAAAAAATGGTCACGGACGTTTCTTTACCCAAATGTCCGACCAATTCGGGCATTTATGAATAAATAAATAAATAATAAAAATATATATATATATATATATATATATATATATATATATATATATATATACGTCATAGCCAATGTTATGACAGAGCTTCTTCTTAATCAGCAAAGTTGTAGTAGTAATTGTATGGGAAACCGTCCTCTGCGTACAGATCACGTAGCAAGCTGCAGTTCGGATCCAAGTGTAATGATGGGGTTTAACTTCCTTGACAACCTCTAAGGTTATATGGTTATATGACATAGGGGACCTATAGTTTTACGTAGTTTTCGATAGTTACAATAGATCCTACCACGTAAGTTATCAACGGCTAAATGAGATGTTAACTTTAAACTCCTCCTCTGAAGGTGACGAAAACGAGATTTGCAAAAGATTTTCTTTGAACAATGTGGAAGAGTGAAGTTGTTCGACCGTGTTCCAATGAAAACAGATAATTTACGACTGCTATTCTCTTTTGCGTGTACGAAGATCAGGAACGCTCTAAAATGTGTAAATTCTTCCAAGATTTCTGTATTGGATTTTAAACATATTTCTAGTGTAAATTAAAGGAAGAAGAAATAGAAGAAACAGAGTCCATATTAGAGCAATTTAGCAGACATGCGGGCAATACATTTTCAGAACTCCAACAAAGAGAGAACACAAAATTGCACACGAAGGATAAGCACAAAATAACAGAGAATGTTATTTTAATAGATTCACAGTAATAACTGAATCTAAACACAGTAAAACCAAAAGTTAGCAGCTTACGAGGAAGCTTCTAGCAGTGGCTGTATCTTCCAGCGCGGGACACGTCAGCGAGTCAACGTCAATGACAAAACGTGGAACGTCAACGCGAAGAAGAGGCGACGTCAAACCGAAGACATCAACGCGCTGGTGGCCAAACTTCCTCAAATCTCCGTGCAGCGGGCTGTCTACGGTTGGCCAGACTGGCAGTCGACGGCCTGTTGCGTGGCACGGTCAGAGTGCCGATCGGCTCTCGGGGGCAGACCTATAGCAGCGTGCTATTTTTTCTTTACGGGGAGCAATTGCGTGCCGGACGTGTTCCCCGGACTACTCTTACTCTCCGGCAACAGTAAGACTAATCCAGACTCCACTACAACTTACACATGTCACCATACACAAAGACATAGACACAATAGGACCATGAGAGACATACAGAAGCATAATATTAACATATTACAGTACAACGTAGATGGCCTCACAAACAAAATCATGCAGCTTAGGGAATTCGTACACAAACAAAACATTCACATAGCACTTATACAAGAAACAAAACTAAAAAGCACACACAAAACACACACCATCCCTGACTTCACGGCGATCCGTCAAGATCGTACTAGGGGTCACGGGGGTGGACTCATCACTTACATACGTAAAAGCATTAGCTACACTGATGCCACCCAAAACATTACAAACACAATCCAAGCAGATAACACGATAGAAATACAGGCAGTTAACATTAAAACACACGCAAAACAACACCACACTCATCAACATTTACATCCCACCAGATAGTTCACCTCAGGTGCCAGCCAATTACAATCTACAGTTACATAATCTGGCCTCTCTCACTCATGTCATCTTAGGAGGAGACTTCAACGCTAAAGACACTAGTTGGTACCTGCACAACCAAAACAACACCAGAGGCGCCAACATAGCCACACAACTAAACAGCGTCTTCATTCTTAACAACACAGAAGAACATACACACATTATTACATCAAGCAGGATACTGAAACTCCTCCCCAGACATAACGTTCTGTTCCCCCTCACTAGCAACACATACACACTGGAGAACAGAAAAATAACTCATCAGACCACCTGCCCATCATCACTGCAACACGTTCTACACTCTGCCCCAACAGCCTTAGGCACACTTACAGAAATTACAAGAAAACTGATTGGGAACAGTTAAAAATACAGACTGAGAACAACTCACCACAATAAACAGCACACCCATCATAAACATCAATATAACACTCAAGACATTCAATCAGACACCAGCAGGAAACAACAACACTCATATACAAACAATATATTCGCTCAGTTATGGAGTATGCTAGCTCATACTGGGCACCCATTATCTCAAACACACACATAAACACTTACAGACAATACAAAACAACGCACTTCGTATCATTACAGGAAGTACTCGAACAACACCAACAGAACACTTGTACACAGAAACAAAAATACTGAAAATTAGGGACCATTTAAACATGAGGGGAACACAATTCATGGCAGCAGCGACAATTTACCCACAACACCATTGCCAATACATGTACAGTCATGCACCAACACCTCGCACCATTAAGGTAACACCAGAGAGACATTATAACCAAATATTCCCTTCCATACCACGCCCCACAGTCGTCACACAGTACAGAAAACAAATACACACACACGCACACACCTAACCCACGAATCACTGACACGACTCAGTCCGAATGCGGTCCTAGGGGCGAAGCCGCCACCCATTAACAGGTCAGAGACCAGCCTGAGCAGATCGGATCGAGTTAACTTAGCACGATTCCGATGTGGACATCACCCCAACTTATAGACATATAAACCAGACTAGACAACTCCACAGACGACACGTGCCACCTGTGCCAGGACACACCACAAATAATTGAACACATTATGACAGACTGTACCACTCTAGTACAACAACGAACACAACACAACATCACAAGTGCTCTGAACCTCTGCTCCACTCCAGAGAGGGCGATCGGTTACCTGCGTGCCGCCGGCTTGCTCGATCAGGGTGGGCTGATCGGTTAACCAACAACAACAGTTTTACGTGGGATTCAAACAACGGGTCGCTAAATAATCTGGACGCAGAGTACGGTCCCCAATTCAACTACTACTCAGATTCGATGTCGCTGAATTTCACTGATTGGATCTCATCCAAAGCTGTAGGTCCCTTACGTCACATGATCTTAGAAGTTGTGAAAGAGCTTGAAAAATCTCACCAACTAACATATATATATATATATATTAGTTGTGGACCGGATGTCAGTTTTTCAACATCTGCGGATGCGGATGCGGATATTTAGTTAATCTATCAATATAATATAGAATTATGAATATATGACATAATTTTTCAAATTTCGTGATGTTATTATTATGGCAGGCAATGCATAAAAATTAAAATTAATTTTAATGTTTTCATTATGAAAAAAAAAAAAACTTTCTCAAGAGTTTCAGCCACTGAAAATTGAATGAAACAAGTTTCATTCAATTTTCTGTGTTACCAGGTATTTATATTTTGAGGTTTATATATTTGTTTGTTCATTAATAATTATTAATACTTTACATGAAATGTACATGACTGGGCCTTATAAGCTACTTTATAAGCTAATTTAATTGTAAATTGCATAATTTATTAGAGGAATATCCGCATAACATCCGCAGTCAAAAGTGCGGATGCGGATGTTAAAAATGATGCGGGTGCGGATATCCGGTCCACCACTTATATATATATATATATTATATATATATATATATATATATATATATATATATATATATATATATATATAGTAACACGTGAATAATATCTGTAATGAAAATAACCACCAAGGAAAATTATAACACGAAATAGTGCTCAAGCGCTTTCGTCTAATGACATCCTCAGCAACATGAAGTTAATAACAAGATCGAGAAAGTATACTGTATGCAGTTCATATAGAATTACAAAAATGATATGATTGGTGCAGAGAATACAATTCATTTGGAAAAGCTACCAGAGTTTTAGCGCCTTGCCCTTATCATCTAAATTTGATCTGAAAGAATTAAAAATAACACAGTGGAACAAAAAAAGGCCTTGGCTAAGGTTGAAATTATAAGTTGAACGATGGCAAACTCAAGAATGTTTCTACTAACAATGTTGCTTGGGTGAAACAAAACTGAAGAATTATTCCATTCAATATAATGAGACATCTCTGAAATATGGACAAAGAGGGCGTTCGACGACTGTCCCATTCTAACGGAATATTGTTGTTGTTGTTGTTGTTTAACCGATCAGCCCACCGTGATCGAGCAAGCCGGCAGCACGCAGGTAACCGATCGCCCTCTCCGGAGTGGACCAGAGGTTCAGCGCACTAGTGATGTTGTGTTGTGTTCGTTGTTGTGCTAGAGCGGTACAGTCTGTCATAATGTGTTGAATTGTTTGTGGTGTGTCCTGGCATAGGTGGCAGGTGTCGCCTATGGAGTTGTCTAGTCTGTGTTTATATGTCCGTAAGTTGGGGTGATGTCCACATCGGAATCGTGCTAAGTTAACTCGATCCGATCTGCTCAGGCTGATCTCTGACCTGTTAATGGGTGGCGGTTTCGCACCTAGGACCGCATTCGGACCGAGTCGTGTCAGTGCTTTGTGGGTTAGGTGTGTGTGTATGTGTTTTCTGTACTGTGTGATGTCTGTGGGGCGTGGTATGGAATGGAGTATTTGGTTATAATGTCTCTCTGGTGTTACCTTAATGGTGCGAGGTGTTGGTGCATGATTGTACATGTAGTGGCAAGGGTGTTGTGGGTTAGTTGTCGCTGCTGCCATGAATTGTGTTCCCCTCATGTCTAAATGTTCCCTAACTTTCAGTATTTTTGTTTCTGTGTGCAGGTGTTCTATTGGTGTTGTTTGAGTGCATCCTGTAATGATACGAAGTACGTTGTTTTGTATTGTCTGTAAGGTGTTTATGTGTGTGTTTGAGATAATGGGTGCCCAGCATGGGCTAGCATAGTCCATAACTGAGCGAATATATTGTTTGTATATGAGTGATGTTTCCTGCTGATGTCCAAAGTTTGTGCTTGTTAGTACCCTAAGCATGTTAAGTCTTGACGTACATTTGTTTTTAATGTCGTGAATGTGGTTTGCAAAAGATAATGATGTGTTGTATGTGACCCCAAGTATTTTGGTCCTCTGAGTGTGTGGAATGTTGATGTTGTTTAGTGTAAACTGTGGAATTACCTGGTGTTCTTTTGTGTTGCTTGTAAGCAAGGTGATGGTTGATTTTGTGGGCGCTACTTTGAGTCTATTGTGTGTGAGCCAGTCTTTTATACTGTTTATGTATGTTTGTAGGTTATTTGTAGCGGTGTCGATGTTGTTGTGGGTGGATGTTAGAGTGATGTCATTTGCATATGATGATAAGGTAAGCTTGTTATCTATGGGTGTTGGAATGTCATGTATGTATAAGTTGAAGAGTGTTGGTGAGAGAACAGAGCCTTGAGGGACCCCGTTCGGAAAAAGCTTGTTTTTGGATGACTTGCCATTAAATGTAACATGTGAGTATCTTCCTGAAAGATAGTTGCTCAGCCATCTTTTAGTGTTATTGTGCATGTTTGTGTTGAGTATTTTGTTTATGAGAGGGAAGCGTGGGATAGCATCAAATGCTTTACTAATGTCTATTGTTGCTAATAGTGTACGTTGAGCTGGTTGTCTGGAGTTGATGCCATACATGTGCTGCGTGAGGTTAGTGAGTAATGTCGTGGTTGAGTGGTGAGGTCTGAATCCATGTTGAGTAGCCGATAGTGGTACGTGTGGGTTGGTGATTTGTAAGATTAGTCTTTCTGTTACTTTGGAAGGTGTGCACAGTAAAGTAATGGGTCTATAAGAAGCTGGTTCTGTTGGATTTTTGTTTGGTTTGAGTAGTGTAATAATTTTACCTTGTTTCCATATGTCAGGAATAATACAGTGTTGGTATGAATATGTGCTGATATTTGTGAGAGCTAGTATTCCTTGTGGGCCCAAGTGTTTAAGGTGTATGTTAGATATGTTGTCTGGTCCAGTAGCCTTCGAATTTTTAATGTTTTTGATGATACGGAATATTGTTGTTTTGCATGCGTGTTCAAATCCTTTCCCGTCTGTTCAATGTAAAAAAGAGTCGCATTATTTACAACCAGTTTTATAGATAATGCGTGAATTATTGGTAGGACTATTCTTTATTATGACATTCTTCACCAGAAGTTAAAGTACATTAGCAATGCCTAAAAAGCCTAGGAAAAACGAGGAGTACCAAAATATTCTTCGACGAAGTGCAAGAGTTATTATTTACACGATGGAAGATTCGTTTTGCCTTGTTCAGGCAAGATTCCAAAAAAGTGGTGGGTAACACAAATCAACCTTAGCTATGGTCTTTTTTCACTCGATCCTATTATTTTTAATTCTTTCAAAGTGGTTTGTGATAAGAAAGACAAGGCTCTAAAACTCTGGTAGCTTCTCCACGTGGATTGTATGCTCCTCCTCCAATATTCTCTGCACCAGTCATATAATTTTTTTATTCTATGATATACGCTCTCGATCTTATTAATTTCAATGTTCCTGAGGGTGTCATTAGACGAAATCACTTGAGCACTATTTCGTATTTTAATTTTCCTTCGTGGTTATTTTCATCGTATATATGTACAGGGTGTCTCAGAAGTCGCGCACCATAGGCTTTATTCAGATTTACGAGGTTTACGAGTCGAAATGGTTTATAAGTGGTTTAATTACAATATATGTTGGATAATGTTCGAATAATAAAATTAATAGTATGTACAGTTAATGAAAAAGCTATCTTAAAATAATTAAATTGAGTGATGCTACATTAGCTAATGGTGTCTCAGAAGTCGCGCACCATTGGCTAATGTAGCTTCATTCAATTTAATTATCACTGATATACAGCCAAAATGCTTCGAGAATAAAAGTAGTCAATCTTTACTAATTTTGGGTCACTGAATACGAAAATGATGCCTAAAATTGCCAATTGGCTCTATTTATAAAGATATCAAGCAACCCTGCACCCTACTAACTGAACTGCATCTGTCGCGAAATATGTAGACGCCTGTAACACATCGACGCATTGACTCTACTGCGCATGCGCGTAGTTATATTTTTGTTATTGTAATAAATTAATGTAAATATATATATATACACTAAAATGTAATTTTAAATTTATCTATTATATTATGTATTTGTAAATTATTTATTAAAAAATAGATTGGATCATTTTAACATATTGCTTCCCATAATGTTTTTGATATTAATATAAATGGAATAATAACCTAACTTAACCCTACCTAATTTAAAATTATTAAAATGCAATGTAATTACATTAATTTATTAAAATAAAATAAAATATAACTACGCGCATGCGCAGTAGAGTCAAGGCGTCGATGTGTCACAGGCGTCTACATATTACGCCACAGCATCAGTTCATTCGCGGAAGTCATAGAGTGCACCCTTGTCAAACTCTTTTTAGTGTTTGCTTTTGAAACTGAATTTTTTTCAGCTAATTTGAACAAAGATGCCTCGTAATTGCGTGAACAGTGTAGATAACTTCTGTTATGTTTGTGGAGAATTGACTTTTGCATCACAAAAGCGTGCTATAACCGCCGTGATTAGGAAAGCCTATCACCTTTATTTTGGTTGTAAGATTGGAGATCAGGACAAGAGCTGGGCCCCACACATATGCTGCAATACTTGTGCAACAAACCTTCGCCAGTGGTTGAATCGGAAAAGGAAATCTATGCCTTTTGCAGTGCCAATGGTGTGGAGGGAACCAACAGATCATGTCAGCAATTGTTACTTCTGCATGGTGCCTCCAGTCAAGAAAGGTATTTGCAAGAAGAAAAAGTGGATTTTACAATATCTGAATATACCTCTGCTATATGCCCGGTACCTCACGGCGAAGGACTACCCGTTCCTGAGCCCCACACTCATTCTCCCTGGAGTCAGAGGACGAGGAGAAAATGAAGGAACCTGCGAAACTTGTGAGCCTTCAACTTCACAAGACCCTGAATTTGTTTATAATTTGACAGCTTCTAAACCGCACATGATAACTCAGAATGAATTAAACGACCTTATCAGAGATTTAGAACTGCCAAAAGTAAGGCAGAGTCGTTGGGCTCCAGATTACAGCAGTGAAATCTCCTCGCTGAAAATGTTAGTGTGTGTAAGTTTCATGACCGTCAAAAAGATTTTGGCCCATTCTTCATCATGGAAGGTGACCTTGTAGTTTGCAACGACATCGATGGTCTGATGGCAGCTCTCAACATTATTCACAATCCTGATGAGTGGAGACTGTTCATTGATTCATCGAAGTTGAGTCTAAAAGCTGTTTTGTTGCATGCTGGCAACGTATTGCCATCATTTCCACTTGGTCATGCAGTCCACATGAAGGAAACATATGACAACATGAATAAGCAACTTTATGAACTGCATAAACTATGACAAACATCAATGGCAGGTTTGTGGTGAATTCAAAGTTGTAGATAGATCTTCGACTGCAGTCGGGCTACACTAAGTATTGCTGTTTTCTGTGTGAATGGGATAGTCGGGCTAGGACTTCTCATTACATCAAGAAGGATTGGCCACTCCGACACTCATTGGAACCTGGAACAAAAAATGTTCAGTATCCTCCACTTGTAGAATCGAGCAAGATTTTGTTACCACCCTTACACATCAAACTGGGCGTCATGGAAAATTTTGTTAAGGATATGGATAAAACGGGGGCAGGTTTTAAGTACCTCGGTGGTAAATTCCCAAAGCTCAGTGAAGCAAAAATCAAGGAGGGTGTATTTGTTGGTCCACAGATCCGCGAGCTTCTTAGAGATGAGGAGTTCGACCGTATCCTAGGTGGTGAGGAGAAGACAGCGTGGAATGCTTTCCGGTTAGTAGCAACCAATTTTCTCGGAAATACCAAAGCTGACAATTAAAGGGAGCGGTGGAAAACCTGCTGTTGTCCTATCAAAAAATGGGCTGTAATATGTCTTTAAAGATACATTTCCTCCATTCGCACCTGGAATATTTTCCGGCCAACTGCGGAGCAGTCAGCGATGAACATGGTGAACGTTTCCACCAGGATATCTCAGCGATGGAGAAAAGCTACCAGGGGAAATGGAGTCCATCACTGTTAGCAGACTACTGCTGGACAATAACAAGAGATGCTCCAGAAGTTGAATACAAAAGACAAGCAAAGAAGCGACGGGTTGAATCAATATAAGTGACTGCATTATACAGGTATGTTACTAATATATGGTATACATATACGCAAAATGTGTAACTTAAATTTTCTTGGAAACTGTAGCCAATCGACTGTTTTTATGGTCATATTCGTTTTCAGCACCCCAAAATCCATAATAGGAAACACATTTTATCTCCGAAGCACAAACTTTTTCAAAATTTGTAGACCAGTGTTATTTTAAAATAGTTTTTTGATGAACTGTACCTACTATTAATTTTATTATTCGAACATTATCCAACATATATTGTAATTAAACATCACTTATAAACCATTCGGACACAAACAAAACATTCACATAGCACTTATACAAGAAGCAAAACTAAAACACACTGTCACACACACAAAACACCCACCATCCCTGACTTCACGGCGATCCGTCAAGATCGTACTGGGGGTCACGGCTCACGGGGGTGGACTCATCACTTACATACGTAAAAGCATTAACTACACTGATGCCACCCAAAACATTACAGACACAATCCAAGCAGATAACACGATAGAAATACAGGCAGTTAACATTAAAACACACGCAAAACACAACACCACACTAATCAACATATACATCCCACCAGATAGTTCACCTCAGGTGCCAGCCAATTACAATCCACAGTTACACAATCTGGCCTCTCATGACATCTTAGGAGGAGACTTCAACGCTAAAGATACTAGTTGGTACCTGCACAACCAAAACAACACCAGAGGCGCCAACATAGCCACACAACTAAACAGCCTCTTCATTCTTAACAATACAGAAGAACATACACACATACCACATAAAGCAGGATACTCAAACTCCTCCCCAGACATAACGTTCTGTTCTCCCTCACTAGCAACACATACACACTAGAGAACAGAAAAACAACTGTCATCAGACCACCTGCCCATCATCATTACAACACGTTCTACACTCTGCCCCAACAGCCTTAGGCACACTTACAGAAATTACAAGAAAGCTGATTGGGAACAGTTCAAAATACAGACTAAAAAACAATTCACCACATTAAACAGCACACCCATCATAAACATCAATACAACACTCAAGACATTTAATCAGATCATCAATAATGCAAACAAATACATACCCAAGGGAAACATTAGGAAATACAACCCAAATTACACTAAAGAAATAGCCCACCTCATAAGACAACGTAACAACCTCAAACATAACACACAAACACCACACACAGAAGCCATAAAACAGCAGATACAACAGCTCAACACAGAAATAAAGAAAAACAAACAGAAACATTTAGGGAATTCATAACAACACTAAACCATTCCGCATATACATCCAGGCTATACAAGACTATAAAGAGCATTACCCACTCTAACAGCGGCATTCACACCTCACACGCGGCTATCTGTCGCAGCCAAAATAATATCCCAACATATACACAACAAGCTAACATTCTAGTTAATCACTACGCAAACATAAGTCACTTAAACAAAGACAACAACCAGAAACACGCAGACAGACAAACAGCCAGACACAAGAAAACCTACAGGCTCGACACGACCATTACACCCTTCAATACAGACCAGCCCACCAAGATCATCAAAAACATTAAAAATTCGAAGGCTACTGGACCAGGCTACATATCTAACATACACCTTAAACACTTGGGCCCACAGGGAATAATAGCTCTCACAAATATCAGCACATATTCATACCAACACTGTATTATTCCTAACATGGAAACAAGGTAAAATTATTACACTACTCAAACCAAACAAAAATCCAACAGAACCAGCTTCTTATAGACCCATTACTTTACTGTGCACACCTTCCAAAGTAACAGAAAGACTAATCTTACAAATCACCAACCCACACGTACCACTATCGGCTACTGAACATGGATTCAGACCTCACCACTCAACCACGACATTACTCACTAACCTCACTCAGCACATCATGGATGGCATCAACTCCAGACAACCAGTTCAACGTACACTATCAGCAACAATAGACATTAGGAAAGCATTTGATGCTATCCCACGCTTCCCTCTCATAAACAAAATACTCAACACAAACATGCACAATAACACTAAAAGATGGCTGAGCAACTATCTTTCAGGAAGATACTCACATGTTACATTTAATGGCAAGTCATCCAAAAACAAGCTTTTTCCGAACGGGTCCCTCAAGGCTCTGTTCTCTCACCAACACTCTTCAACTTATACATGCATGACATTCCAACACCCATAGATAACAAGCTTACCCTATTATCATATGCAGATGACATCACTCTAGCATCCACCCACAACAACATCGACACCGCTACAAATCCGCTACAAATAACTTACAAACATACATAAACAGTATACAAGACTGGCTCACACACAATAGACTCAAAGTAGCGCCCACAAAATCAACCATCACCTTGCTTACAAGCAATACAAAAGAACACCAGATAACTCCACAGCTTACACTAAACAACGCCAACATTCCACACACTCACAGGACCAAAATACTTGGGGGGTCACATACATCATTTCATTATCTTTTGCAAACCACATTCACGACATTAAAAACAAATGTACGTCAAGACTTAACACGCTTAGGGTACTAACAGGCACAAACTTTGGACACCAGCAGGAAACAACATCACTCATATACAAACAATATATTCGCTCAGTTATGGAGTATGCTAGCCCATGCTGGGTACCCATTATCTCAAATACACACACAAACACCTTACAGACAATACAAAACAACGCACTTCGTATCATTACAGGATGCACTCAAACAACACCAATAGAACACCTGCACACAGAAACAAAAATGCTGAAAGTTAGGGAACATTTAGACATGAGGGAAACACAATTCATGGCAGCAGCGACAACTAACACACAACACCATTGCCACTACATGTACAATCATGCACCAACACCTCGCACCATTAAGGTAACACCAGAGGGACATTATAACCAAATTCTCCATTCCATACCACGCCCCACAGACATCACACAGTACAGAAAACACATACACAAACACACACACACACCTAACCCACAAAGCACTGACACGACTCGGTCTGAATGCGGTGCTAGGGGCGAAGGCACCACCCATTAACAGGTCAGAGATCAGCTTGAGCAGATCGGATCGAGTTAACTTAGCACGATTCCGATGTGGACATCACCCCAATTTACGGACATATAAACACAGACTAGACAACTCCACAGACGACACCTGCCACCTGTGCCAGGGCACACCACAAACAATTTAACACATTATGACAGACTGTATTGCTCTAGCACAACAACGAACACAACACAACATCACTAGTGCGCTGAACCTCTGGTCCACTCCGGAGAGGGTGATCGGTTACCTGCGTGCCGCCGGCTTGCTCGATCAGGGTGGGCTGATCGGCTAAAAAACAACAACAACAACCCTTTGGACTCGTAAACCTCGTAAATCTGAATAAAGCCTATGGTGCGCGACTTGTGAGACACTGTATATATAAGAAAGATAGAGAGAAGGAATTACGGGAAAAGAAGCTAGTCTCAAGTTTGTTGCCATTATAATTATCCTTTGCTGTGCAAGTTTAACCTACTCATTCGTACTGCTTC
The DNA here is from genome assembly GCA_023014485.1 of Bathynomus jamesi. Classification (NCBI taxonomy): domain Eukaryota; kingdom Metazoa; phylum Arthropoda; class Malacostraca; order Isopoda; family Cirolanidae; genus Bathynomus; species Bathynomus jamesi. The sequence goes on along the minus strand of JAJOZX010003553.1, from coordinate 352,655 downwards.
GTACAGTGTTGATAATCGCCTGCACAGATACAGAATTCTTGTGGCAGTTTTCTTATGAAAATGTTCGGATTATTTAATTTTTTTAAAGTATTTTAGAGTATGCTCCTCTTGTTTTATTCATAAGATTATATGGAGGGTAGACACCAATCGACGAGGGAAGTACTGCGGGGGCGTTAGGCAGGAGACAGGGAGTGCTGGAACTCCCGTTTCTCCTGTCACTGTCCTCTTTAGCTGATCTTTTTCCGTGTCTCATCTACCTCGTGATCAGTCTAGCATGCTCTCAAATACGCACTTCTCCCTCTATTCTTCACTCCACATACACGCATTTTACGCACTACATAATCTTTTCAAAATTTCTGAAGTAAAAAAAATGGCATCGTGAGCCTCGGAAACCTTGATTATGGCTCTTTTCTTCTTGTATAGATGGGAGGGCATTTTTATGGCAGCTCGCCCTTACCCATTCTTTCGTACATAAAAATATTCGTGTCTCAGCAATATGACGTTCATTTTATTCTGTCCATAAAATTTTCTCCAGAATACTTTTTAAGAAACTAACGAAGTTTCTCAAAGTAAACGAACGTATGTTTTTCATACTATATTTTAATGCAACACCATTTTTTCAGAATATGTTGGGAGTTCTTGAAAGATTTTTTCCTTTGCAAGTGTTCCAAGTTTCATTCATGCGTAGATCTGTTTTCTCGTGAGTGTCACTATATATATATATAATTTTAAAAAATAAATTCATAAATTTTACTTATCAAAATGTGAAAACTTTCAATTTTCATTTTTACATTTCAAATTTGTTTTAATGTTTTTCCTTAGCTCACTCCACAATATACAACGCCAGAATTTGTTAACCATATACTGTAGCTAAAATGATGTTAAAAAGTTGTATTACTCAGTAAAATGATAAAATAATTTTATTTTAGTTTCATGAATTGAATACCAATATTTAAAGTAATTGGTTTTCCTTATGTTGAACGTATTTTCTTTCTTCATCAATGGACGCGTTCGGTGGAGAAGGGGCGAACGCCACAAAATTCGAAAAATGAGTTTTTTGTCGTATAATTATCCTTTAAAACCTTTGCTTTACCTATGCAAAAAATTAGATGTTAGTCTGCACTCTTTCACGGTAAAATTTAGGTTTTAATGTATCTCAGAGAAATTCACTCCGCATCATTGCTTCACATTGAACACATCTATCTACTTTCTGGTCACTCGACAATGCCCTGTGATGCTGAATTTGGCCAAATTGAACAAAATATAAAAAATAATTACAGCAATATTATTTACACCAAAAAAGATTATGTTACGGCCATAACTACAGCCGTTTCGCAGCGCTTCCTAGTTGTAGAAATGAAACAGGCTGATTTTCTCGATTTTGACGTCCTAAAAACGTGCATTGTCATTAGGAAATCAACAACTACTAAATTTACAGATGCAAGAAAGTTAATATTTGACTTTCAACACAAAGAAGGCTACGTAATATCTACTGAATACCGCACAACCCCAGATAATAGCCATCCCGTCAGACTGCAGAAAGGGAAAAAATTCTACAGTGTCAGTTTGTTCAATCTAGCCCAGCAGACACTGCAACCAAAGTATTCCCAATTGCTGCCAATAACTAAGGAAAAAATAAAAGATCTCAAAGAATTATCAGACCTAATGCCTGCAACTGCAGTGAACTATTATACAAGATTGTTAAAGGAACTGGAAGAAACCGAAACAGTTGAAGCAGGTAATACAACATTCGACGAAGAGGACCAAATAATGGATTACACCAGTTAACATCAGAAGCTATCAATAAATAATATTGTAAAATTTCGTGGCGTTTTATTATATCGACATATTACACAACAATATTTTACTCAAATATGTGTTCAAATTCATACAACATTTCAATAAACCGGAAAAATACAAAGGTTTAAAGTTTACAAACTTTAACTGCATTTTGTGGCATAATTCGAAAATGTTGCGTTCGCCCCTTCTCCACCGAACGCGTCAATTTATTTATTTATTTATTTATGTAAACAACAACAAAATTTTTTATTCAGATATGAAATCCCTGGTGGCCAATTTGAATAAAAAAATGGATATTCATTTGGAGTTATAAAATTATTAAAATATTTAAAATAAAGTCAACATAATAAAATGGTTTAATATATGAAAATGAAAATGAAAAGGTTTATTGGCAGACTATAGTTCATATGACAAATATTATTAATACAATGACAGTTCATATACTAAGGATAGAAATATATACAATTGATTAGAAATAATACTCCACTGTCGAAGTTAAGTGCAGCTACAGACAGACGTTTTCGTACCAAGAAGTCCATAGCTTAGAGGATAAATCATAAATGGCAGGACTCATGGACAGCTTGGATGATCGGGTTGGTTGATTTTTTAATTCTTTGCATTAGACTGTGTTGAGCACGTCTTGTTACCTCCGGGAAGCTCGGGACATTGCGGGTAGCAAACATTTGCGAAGCTGAGCATCTCGGGGGTAATTTATGTAAGAGTCTAAAAGACCTGTTGTACAGCAAATTTAGGGTTCTGCCAGAACCTTTTTTATAATTCACCCAGAGTTGCTGACCGTATATATTACTGCAGAAAGTACAAAAGAGTTGTGTCTTTAGCTTCACTTGTACAGAAACGAAAGTTCCTATGGCCATATTCGCTTAGCACACAGGCTTCGAGATGTTTTCTTATATCCGAGTCATCACGAGATCAGGTAGCTGGTAATAGTGACCAAATAATTAAAACTCTTGTACTTCCTCAATTACTTCACCATTCATTTTAAACCTTACATCAGCTGGCTGATTACAGCTTTTAGGATGAAACTGCATAACCTTAGTTTTTGTAACATTAAAAAGAATACATGTTTCGCGAATACACTTCGCAGACATTTAGTAGCCGATCCAGACCTTTAACAGAGGGACTTATTAACACTATTTCATCGGCATAAAACTAAGTTATTTATCTTGTGTTATCTATACAACATCCACTGTTGTCTCATTAAGTGAAGCAATTAATCCGTCAATATACATATTGAACAGCATAGGGGAGAGCAAGGAGCCTTGTCTTACCCCGCAAGAGGAGCCAAAACTCTCGGATAGTACATTGCCCCCACCTAACAGTGAAAGATTGGTGGGAATACCAAAATTTCAATAAATTTAATATGTACATGGGAAACCTTCCTGTCTTCTAGTTTTGCAAATAAAATATGGGTTCACCCTATCATATGCCTTACTTATATCGAGGAAACAGACTATAAATGGTTGAATTACTGTCAATGTATTAGATATTGTTTCTTAAGTACATAGATACACAGGTCAGTTGAGTGGACCTTTAAAAGCTAATCTGATTAGATGTCCATAGGAAATCATTTAATCGGAATAACAAGAGTTTTTCTAGTAGTTTCGAGAAGCAGGAAGCGACAGCAATAGGCCTGTAATTATTGCTGAACAGAATGTGTCTTTACTTATTTTTTGACCAGGGGCAAGATATATACCCTCATGAACTCTGCAGGGATGGGATATAGCTATGAGCAAGCATGGCTGATAGCAGCAATGATATATGCAGACATACTACGTCATTTGCATCTCTTAAGTGCTCATTCGATAAGTCATGTACCCCTGACGCAGAACTAGTCTTTAACTCTTTAATTAACCTCTTTACTTCAGAAAATTATATCAAAATATTTTCCCTTGTCCCTCCACAAATCGTTTCGCGCAATCTATCTTAAGATTATCCCTACTCACACTGTTAAGAATGTTAGAGTAGTGGTTTTCCACAGCGATTGCAATTCATCCTCCCCAACACCCCATCGATGGTCGGAGGGAGGACATTTTTGACACCCCTTTGATCTCTAACAAATTTCCAAAATTTGTTATATTATTTATGCGAGCTTCACAGGCTTTTGATGCTCGAATAGACTCTTCTTCCTGTTTACATCGCCTTATGGCCGCCTTATACTGACCCCGACTTCTACACATATTCATGTATACTGGTCCTAATCTGGGTCTACCATGAAAGCACCACAAATCATAGGCGTCTTTCGATTCCCTCTTCAGGGGGGCAATAAAATCATTCCATCCAGGAATAATCTTAGTATGATAGTTGTAAGATTTAATCAGGGGGTTTCCTGCTTCTCTTAATAGGGATATTATCTTACTATAATACCTATCTATGAGTTTACAGTGAGAATCATTTGAGCAAGGATTATTACAGGCAAGGTGCAAAATTTCTAAATTATTAAAGAGGTGACATGTTCTCTCTTTGTATTCTATTCTCTGCTGCATATTAACATTAGACCACTCGACGCGATTATTCTTACCTATTGAGTTCTTGTTAAGTCGTGTTGCGCATAAATTGGTAACGTTAATTAATATTTCTAATGGTCTATGATCAGAAAGAAGGAAATCATGCAAAATATGAACTCTAACAATTCGATCCTTTAGATTATTACTAGTGAGACAATGATCAATCCACCTGGTGGTACCACTCATATCGCTAACGTATGTAAAATTACCACTGGTTACCCCTAATACATCTACATCATTTATACTTAAATTAGCCGACTCGTACATGTTACCCAATTCTACAAAGAATTCCGAGTTCACATGTGCGTTAAAGTCCCCCATTATTATACAGTGAGAATATTTGGCGTTATCTGATAATGATTTAATTTTGTACAGCAAATCATTGCATTCATCTAGATTACTGCCGTTGTTGTATGGTAAATAGCAGTTTACAATTAATATGCAATCATTGTTCACTTGTAATTCAATGCCTAAAAACCTTACATTATCGCTTGTTAAAAATCTTATATGTTTTGACAAATTTTTCCTTTATAAGAACGCAACACCACCAAAAGGCCTACCGTACATTAATTCATCTGACAAGTCTACTGCTGATGACGCCTGGAACATAAAGTCATCATGGATGGTAGAGAGGAATTTTAGCACTGTCGCACTGTCGCACTGTCGCAGATTTCATGAACATCTACAGCTGAATTCCTCACTGACCTTACATTATATGAAACTATTTTCAACAAGTTATCCGCCATGACTGATAGAGAATTTAGTATTAGTAAGATTATTATTATTATACACAGTACAACTTTCAGGCATTACCGTTAGGGCGCCTATTATTTATTATTATTATTATTATTTTTATTATTATTATTATTATTTTGCCTGTTATCAAATCTCCTGGAACAGTGAATAAACTCCTTAACAATAATACCGTCTGGCCATTGACTAATATTATACGGGTTGAAATGCGCATTTACACCTTTAATTATTACTTTAAGAGTTATAATACGGAGATTTCGTGTTTAGTTTATTAACTATCAATATACTGTGTTCACCAATGATTTCTTCTATCATGTGTCGAATATCGCTTGCCTCGTTCGAGAGCTGAATTCGCGACACAAATAGGGTGAGATTCTCCATCGGTGGCCTCGCCGCGGAGACCGGTTGAGGAGACCTTTGGGACGGGCGCCTATTAACAGTTACCCACCCGTCCTGCTCCCTCGATCTCCCTGAGGCAGGGTTCGCCTGCCTGGGGGATGGGTGGCACAACCTTTGGGGGATAGGAGGCCCCTCCCTTACTCTGTGGCTTGGTGAGGGTCTGTTAGCGGTGTTTATACCCTGACGGCCGCGCGTGCCTCTCCTTCTTCGGTGGGAGGGGGGGGAACTGTGCACCGAGCGAGGCGTAATCGAACACCTCTCCCTTGCAGTGGGAAGCAGGGAAGAAGGCAATGATGCCTCGACTCTCGGCATTGGACCGTCCCTGTTCCTCATTGTGAGATCGGGAGCAAATTAATATACAGGGTGTTTCAGGTCGACCCTAGAAATATGGAAATTGGTATTTGAAGTTTGTCATAGTAATTCTGTATTTTATTTCTAGGGTCGACCTGAAACACCCTGTATTATTATTATTATTAATTAGAGTAGATTATATTTTATAATATTTAGAGATTAGCTAGTTAGAGAAAATGTTAACTGTACGCCCTTGACGATTGGTTAGGTAAGGTCATGATAAGACTTATTTTCGTTAGTTAGCCTTATAAAGCTAACTAAAGAAGACTCGGGTCCCTATTCTTCAATAGCTCCAAAATATTTTTATATATTACACTTTGAAATGAGTATAAATTATCATAAATAGTGTTTTTGGCTCTTCACTTTTCCATAAATATACCTTTCAAATGTTCCGCGCGGTGATTCCTCATTTCACGAAGGTCAAAATTTTATTTTGTAATGAAAATTTTAAAATTTCAAAGAATCGGTGAGCTAATCGGCTAGATTTGACCGATTAACACAAAGAAGGTTAAAACAAATCCCTTGTCCTCCCTCACACAAGGCGGAAATTCTTAGTGACCCCAAAGACATAGCCAATTTATTAAACAACTTCTTTGCAAATATCGGTTCCAATACTGTACCTTCGATTCCATTTACAAACACTCACTACAGACAATACATGCCACAATCAAATCCAAATTCATTTTTCCTTGATTCACTCCTACCGTATGATATCTCTCAAGCAATAAAAAAAATCTAAAAAATAAGGATTCTGACATCAATACGATCCCGTCAAAAAATATACAAATTCGTATCCGCTGAAATTGCAGTACCACACAGTAAACTAATGAATGAATCGGTAGTTCTAGGTGTATTTCCTGACAGTCTAAAGGAAACCAGAGTATGTCTTGTATTTAAGTCGGAGAAACCCAAACACGCCACCCAATTATCACCCCATTTCCGTGTTGCCAACTTTAAGTAAAGTATTTGAAAAAATCGTGTACAATAAACGTACTAAATTCTTAATCAAATACGATATTTTAACTAAAACACAATTTGGGTTTAGAGGTGGACGTACAACGGAAGATGTCATAAACATACTATTAGATGTGTATCAGAACTTAAACAGCAAAAAACACAATGCCTTGATCTTCCTCGACTTGTCAAAAGCATTTGATACACTTTCGCATGAAATTTTATTGAATAAACTTCACATGACAGAAAAAGAGGAAATATTCGTGATTGGTTCAAATCATATCTGTCAAATCGTCATCAGTACATCAGATTAAAAGATAATTTATCCGACAAGGCGATGCTATCTAGTGGAGTTCCACAATGATCTAGTCTTGGCCCATTATTATTTCTAATTCGCATCAATGATTTTCATTTCTCAACCATATTAAATTGAGAACAATATGCGGATAATACCACACTTACTTCTTCCCATCATAACGCAGACTTTCTGATTAAGAAACAAACAGACAATTAGAAACTGTGTATAAATGGTGTGCTCACTAAAAATCACTAAAACTTTTATTGAACCTGACAAAATCATCTTGTATGATTATTACCATAAAAAATATTTATACAAACTGTCAAATAAAAATTGGGAATGTTACTCTTGCAAGAATGAATGAGGTTAAAGTACTTGGCATTAATTTGAACAAAAATATCGAGATTTCGCTTCATATTATTTAAACTAAAAAAAACCCTTCCTCAAAACGCACTCCTTACCATATATTATTTCTTCATCCATCCACATTTATTATATTGCATTAAAACATGAGGTCGCTCAAAGAAATATATGAAACATCTTTTGGAAGTAATCCCTAAAAAATGTTTGCGAACTTTCTCGAATAATGACAACAAAGTCGCGCTTCCCCAATGTTTAAAAAGCTAAATATTTTAAAACTAAATGACTTATACAAATTCACTGTTGCTGTCACTATGTTCAAAGTTATCAATAAAAATCAACATACATCACCCATTCAAAGAGCAGTCACTCCCATCAAATACGCCATCGTTATAACACGAGGCTACCCAGCTATTTTATATACAAACCTAAGTACAATACAATAGAAACTGCGGGAAATTCACTTTTTCAAAGGAGCAAATGCGTGGAATGCAATTCTTATGCATATCAGTCAGGCTTCATCACTAAATGTATTTCGCAAATCACTAAAAAAGCACTTCATTAGCTCCTACTGCCTTTTTTACCATAGTAATGAAGTTCTCATTTTATAATCAACTATTTAAAATATGCTAATTTCATTGAGCACTTTTAATTTCGTGATTTATTAATTTAATATTTTTTATTAAACAGCATTTATTTTCTACTACAACATTTTGTAAACTTTATATTGTATTTAATTATTATTATTGCTATTATTGTTATTTGTTATCACTTATCACTATTACTTGCCAATTTCACTCTTTTTTTGTAATAAATAAATTAAATGGAATTAAGTTTGCCTTAAAAGCCTCCATGCTTCCAAGGACATATTCAGATGAGAGTATTGTGAATATATTAATATGAATATATTAATGTCATATCATATTTCTAAAAATTGTAAACTCTGTCACTTGTATTATTTTCTAAATAAAGATTTTGAATTTTGAATTTTGAATTTTCAGTTTGCATGAGAACACGAATTATGAGGGCTCCGCCTTAGCCTAATTGAAGATAACGAAGTAATTAAATTGTGTGGATGCAAGGCTGTGATTGAATGAAAATGTAATTAAAAACACACACTTATTGTATATATAAGACAAATACGATCGACGACACTGACGGACGCCATTATTTTCTTCATCTGGAGTATCATACGTTTCGAAAGTAAACTTGGTGCAGGCTCATGTTGTGTCCTTTTCACAGTTTCAAAGAAAACACAAAATAAAATAGAGAGAATGAAAATGTGTTGTGTACAAAAAACGAAGTACTTCTAATACCCATTTGGTCGATGGGACGTATTACCGACACTATGAAAACTAACTAAACATAACCTAGCGTAACCTAACTTAATCTAACCCATAATAACTTGTCGATTAAATGTTGCGTCGATCAGATGGCGTTAGATCGAAGAACAAATTAACACTGAATAAATACAGTACATTATAAAATTTAAACATTGTGAGTCACTGAGGATGAAAGAAGTGTCTTCTGAAATGTTGAATGTGGTTAATGTCACTGATACCAAGATTGTTATTTTCTTTATCTTCATACACGTCCTCCTAGGAAAAGATATATATATATATATGTATAGAAACGACGTAAGTATAGAGGAGTGTTCTGCACACGAGGAAGAGAAATAACAAACAAATGAAAAATAAGGCACCCGTCCGGGAATCGAACCCAGGATCTTCCGATTGCCGGTCAGACGTGCTAACCACTACACTACGGAGCCACGATAGTCAGAAGTTGTAATTCTCCTACATAGGGCAGAAACCAATGCCTTGAGAGGGCACCCTCGCAAATCGTGAATATGTACATTTAACTGCAATGACCGCGCAGTATATTAACGTATAGAAACGACGTAAGTATAGAGGAGTGTTCTGCACACGAGGAAGAGAAATAACAAACAAATGAAAAATAAGGCACCCGCCCGGGAATCGAACCCAGGATCTGCCGATTGCCGGTCAGACGTGCCTTATTTTTCATTTGTTTGTTATTTCTCTTCCTCGTGTGCAGAACACTCCTCTATACTTACGTCGTTTCTATACGTTAATATACTGCGCGGTCATTGCAGTTAAATGTACATATTCACGATTTGCGAGGGTGCCCTCTCAAGGCATTGGTTTCTGCCCTATGTAGGAGAATTACAACTTCTGACTATCGTGGCTCCGTAGTGTAGTGGTTAGCACGTCTGACCGGCAATCGGAAGATCCTGGGTTCGATTCCCGGGCGGGTGCCTTATTTTTCATTTGTTTGTTATTTCTCTTCCTCGTGTGCAGAACACTCCTCTATACTTACGTCGTTTCTATACGTTAATATACTGCGCGGTCATTGCAGTTAAATGTACATATTCACGATTTGCGAGGGTGCCCTCTCAAGGCATTGGTTTCTGCCCTATGTAGGAGAATTACAACTTCTGACTATCGTGGCTCCGTAGTGTAGTGGTTAGCACGTCTGACCGGCAATCGGAAGATCCTGGGTTCGATTCCCGTGCGGGTGCCTTATTTTTCATTTGTTTGTTATTTCTCTTCCTCGTATGCAGAACACTCCTCTATACGTTAATATACTGCGCGGTCATTGCAGTTAAATGTATATATATATATATATAAAATTATATATATATATACACACACACCTTTAGTTAGCTTCTGCCCGAATTGTTCATTCTGACGAAGGTCAAGCTTTTCACTCCACCTTAGACCTACAGTTTAACGTGGAATCCGAACCACGCCCCACCAGCAGCCCAGCGTCTTAACCACTAGGCCACCCAGGGTACCCATTTATCTACCAACCACTTTCTTTATTGTGTGGAAGGATGAACAGTTGGGTTTTGCTGTGCGCCGGCTGCCGTCATCGGGTCTCGAACCCGGGGCAGATGGATTCGTATTCAGCGACGCTAACCACACCACCACCGGGGTGTGTATATATATATATATATATACACACACACACACACACAGTATATATATATATATATATATATACACACAGTATATATACACAGGGTGTCCCAAAACTCATGCCCTATAATGTACAGCATCGTTGGGGCAGATTTTCTGGAACTTCTCTTCTCTCTCTCTCTAGTTTCGGAGACCAAATTACACTGGGTTAGGTGGTTGTTCTATTACATAGAATCTAGATTAATTAGTTACTTCCCACGTGACCAATTTCGGCCGATCATGATCTTTATAACAATTTTCGTCATTGTCAAAAACACTAGTCTCCCCCAAACTTAATATTTACCGTATATATATTTTCATAAATAGGAGGTGAAAGTGGTGTAAATATCTTCTGATATATTGAAAACATGTTTACCTCTTGCATAAACATATTTAAAATAAATTGACTTTTACCTTACACACCTCCTGACGTGAGGTTTACGCGAGATATATTTTGCCTTCCTCTTAACTTCAAAAGTAAAACAAATGATAAGGAAAAGAAAGTTGTCACATAAACATTTATTTCCTGGGAGCAGATTTTTCGTCCGTGGATTGGGGAATGTTAGCATTTAGCTGACCTTGATCAGATAAAACCTTGGGATATATTGCAGCTTCTGCGAAAAAGGATATTTTTGTTAAACGCTGTAGCTATATGACGTGCCCGTGTGTTCGTGTTTTTAAATTTATTTCAGTTTATGATTTTAATATATTTCGGCTTTATTTATTTTAGTTTACTAACAAGAATTGTATCGTAATAGATGTTTGTTAGGGTGTTGATCGTACCTCTGAATACAATAGATGTATCTCGACGTGTGGCGTGCAAATTCTAAGGTCATGACATTTACGATGCGCACAAATTTTAAATTATATTTTACGGAGTTCTCAATAGCAGCCCGCAGTCCTATAGCTTTATGGCCTTAACTCTAATTACTGAATGGTATGATCGTATACTTTGGCTGAAGGCGTCGTTGTATTTCAAAAGTTCTTCACTTCGCCGAAGGCAAAACTTCCGACTGCTTCTAGAGGCAGTCTGGTCCAACTCCGGCCTATATTTGCTCTTCTAATTTATTACGCTTCTAATTGTAATGAATAATAATTTTAATTTACTTACTTCTACAGTCTATTCAGTTATTAAATAGTTTATAACTAAATTCCAAATTACCTATTAAATTCACAAATAATGTTCTTGTGCGAACACAAACTACTCACTTAAACGTTGCACACAAATAACAGTGATTTACTCGACCATGGAGACAGAACTTATTTCTTAATAAATGACAAATAATAAATTGAAGATAATAAATAAAAAATTTCCGTTTAATTCTTAAACTCAAGATTTACAATGATTAAATACTTTTTTTACTTCCGTTATAAAGCGCTCAAAAATGAGATTGGTGAGGAGGGGCTCAAAATGTCCGATATCGCTTTGTTTTCACAATTCCACTAAAAAAATCACAGAATCCACTCTGGCACACCCCTCAGCAAGACTGTAATACAGGATTTTCCCATCTTATTCCAATTTATTGTCCTTTACCGCAACATGCACAACATAATTTGTTTCTTAGACTGAGAATAGCGTAGAAAGATAACTTGATTCACAATATAAGTTTATCTTTCGTAATATTAAAGCTCTATTTTAAAGTTTATTAAAGATCAAGAATAACCAAAGAAAAGAATTGAATTTACTTCTTGCAAGGAATTACACTAATAGCTTCATTATATACGAAGTGAGCCATGAAAGATAATTTTAGAATTAAATTCAAGAGAAGTTCTTTCATTTTAAATTCGTGAATGATTTTTCTCCAAGAACTAAAAATTTTTAGTGTTTGAAGGTTTTCAACGTTTAATTTATGAATATAATGACCTCGTTTGTTTCACTCAGCCCTGACATATCAAAGGAATTTGTTGTTCTCTTCGTGCATGTTTATGCCATGTTTATTTGCTTAAATGAAGGCTTATGTATACACACACACACACACACACACACACACAGTTAGAAGCATTTGTTAGCGCGTAGAAATAGTGTAAAAATCTCACTTGGATTTTCTCCGATTTACTTTAAAAAGTTCACTTTATCTTTAAATTTTTTTCCTTCCTTCTTAAACAGGCAGCTTCGTAGGGACCAGCCGGTCTGTTGCTGTTTGGTGTCCTTTGTATTCCTTTGTATATACAGGATGAATCATGACGAAATGTTATAACTTCGGAAGCTTATAGCTGAGGTCATTCCCAGTCAAAAACTTCATATGAACATATGTCCGATTCTTAACGGTTACAGAGCTATGGGTGTTTGAATTTCAAGCATGCGTATGCGTGACCTTGAACTGAATTGACAGTTACTTACCGAACCGAACTAACTACGCAGTAGAGTGTTGTGTTTCACAGCGTGCAGTTGATGTTTTGTGCGTTCAATATGCCTTTTACGTTTTCAAAATGCCGAATATGCCGATATGGTGTATGTTTACGGATTTTGCGATGGAAATACTACTGCTGCTGTCGCTGAATACCAGCGACGTTTTCCATATCGAAGAATTCCGGATCGACGAGTGTTTAGCAACGTTTTCCGGAGATTGCGAGAGAAAGCGGTTCATTTCCTAGCGTTACCTTTTTATCTGAGCGTCCGGTACAACAAGATGTGGCTGAACAAGAAAACATTATTCAGATGGTACAGCTGAGTCCTCATGTTAGTACGCGAAGGATTTCCACACGTCTTAGAGTTCTTCAAACGAGAGTCTGTAGAACGTTACAAGAAGAAGGCCTGTATCCATATCACGTACAACGCGTTCAGCACCTCCACCTTGGGATCGTGCCCAACGGCTGGAATTTTGTAATTGGCTCAATGTCGATCGACAATTGCATCGATACGTCTTGTTCTGTGATGAGGCTCAATTTACCCGCAACGGTGTCAACACCACTCGCAATTCATATGCGTGGTCAGAAATGAATCTTCTTGCCATTGTGGAAAGTAATTTTCAACATCGGTTCAGTGTCAATGTGTGATGTGGTATTCTCTACGGTCAGCTGATTGGTCCGTTTATCTTCGAAGGTAGTCTTACAGGTGACATTTATCTACGATTTCTGCAAGACGAACTGCCACCACTGTTAGAAGATGTACCTTTGGTAACACGATTGCGTGTGTACTTCCAACAAGACGGATCTCCTCCCCATTTTAGTCGTACAGTGAGAACGCATCTCGATGATTGCTTCCCTGGTCGATAGATCGTCGTGGTGGTGCAGAAAATTGGCCACCCAGGTCTCCGGACCTAACCCCTCTAGATTTTTATCTGTGGGGACGCATGAAAAAGCTGGTGTACCAGAGAAAAGTGGAAACACGAGATGCATTTTTTCGTCGCATTTTGGATGCTGCAGCCCTCATAAAGGACAATCGTAATGAACTAATGCGAGATACATGTGCGGTTCACAGACGAGCCGCGATGTGTATTGAGGCCGAGGGTAGTTAGTCACTTTGAACAGTTATTGTAAATTCATGAATAAAAACTTTGTGAGCTATTTGTTCGCTTATTCTTATTTTTAAACATTCAAACATCCAGAGCTCCATAACCGTTAAGAATCGGACCTATGTTCATATGATATTTTTGACTGGGAATGACCTCAGCTATAAGCTCCCGAAGTTATGACATTTCGTCGTGACTCACCCTGTATATAAAATGCATCTTTTAACCTTTTAGGTGTTCCGTGCGAAGATTCCTCATTTCACGGAGGCCAGGCTTGTTGCCCCTCCACTCGAGTTAGCATGTTGAAGTAGAGAGTTTGGTTTCTTGCGCTCTCCACTTCACATAGCCAGGTACTCCTTGCTCATCTGGTATTATTCCAAGCCAGTCGTCCAGTCTTCTTTTGAAGATTTCCACCAATACACCAGTCGTGTTCCGTAGTTCCTTGACAGCTGATTGAACACTTTTGGCCCTCTCACAACAAAGCTATTTTTTCTTCAGGGTTGAGGATGTTCATGTCCTACTTTCCATTGTTGTTTGAGTGGTTATACAGTTCAAAGTGAGTTTCTCCATTATTTTTCCAAGTGTAAATAATGGTGTACCTCTCTCTTCTTCTTTCCAGTGAATATAAATTTAATTCACCAAACGTTTCCCAGTAATCTACAGTAGTTCTTTGCATCCATTGTTCTTGGTTGTGAAGCTTCTCTGAATTCCTTCTAGTTGATTAATGTCTTCTTTTTTATATGGGCATGTTAAGGCTAAGTAATACTCCAGCTTGGGTATGATAATTTTCAAGAAAGGAATCATTATATACCTGTCCCTTCTTTTAAAGGTTCTTTTAAAGTTTCTCATTGTCTATCCAGTTATTCTTTTTGATTTATTTACTGTTATATTTATTTTTGTTTCAAACTTTGCGTCGTCAGTCATTATAACTCCTAAATCTTTTGCTTTAAAGTTTCTCTGAATTTTCTGTCCGTTTCGAGCATAGTATCCCATGGATTTAGGTCCTCCCTTCTTCTGTACCTTAAGAGTTGAAATTTCTCAGTATTAAATTTCACATTGGTGCATCCTCACCACCTGTAGATTCTGTTTATATCTGTTTGTAGAGATTCCATATTATTTTTCTTCATGTTCGCTCTCTCCAGGATGCTCGGTATTTCTCCCGTGTCTAGTGATCGTCTCCATATCCAGTATAGGGGCTTAGCGATTTCATTTTTGCAGTTTTTAATCAGTGTGGCGTCCCATCTGTTTGGGACTGCTGCTGAGTGTGCTTTTAATTTCCTTATAGCTCGTGTGATATCATATGTTGGGAAGTCAAGGTCCGTTATACTTTTCCCTTGTAATTCTTCTTCAAAGAACGCGTTACTATCGCTTATTACTTTATCAGTTTTGGGGATACTGAAAACTGATTCATACTGAGCTCTTAATATGTCAGACACTTCTTTCAGATCATCGGTTAATGCATTGTTTTCATTCTCCACAGATCCGATAGTCGCTTTATGTTTCGTCTTCCTTTTTGCAAAATTATAGAAGTATTTTGAGTTAACCTTTATCGCTTCTATAGCGTGGTCGTCTTTCTCTGTATGATTCTCAGATCCTGTATGACGCAATCTACATATACTCGTCAGTTTGTCATTTATTATTTTACTGATGTGTTGTATTTGAAGTTATTTATTTTTCAGTCATTATCTTTCTCTTGCGGAACATTAACTTTTTTCTCTCAAACCTGCTTCTTTTCCCCCCTCTGTCGATTTTTTTGGGGACACGTTTTTCCACAATTTCTAGGTCTTCTCCTCGACGCTTATTAGCACCTATTCCGTTATCTTATCCTTAACCCTTATTTTATAACCTAGGTAAAATACACCCTTAGTGTAATTTACCATGACTATGAAATAGGGGTTTATCCTTATTATACACTTGGTATAACTTACCATGGTTATGAAATAAGGGTTAAAGATGGTTTTCCAGTCTATTGCATCCATGCTGGCTGTAAAGCCTACCCAGTTTGTAGCCTTGGAGTAAAAATCAAGAATTTCAAATCTCTCTCCTTCTGCAACGCGTGTTCTTTCCTTCCCTGTTCTTTTTATTGGTTGTTACATTAATACTGTTGTGATCTATTGTAGTTGGGGATGCTATCAGTTGGGTTGCTGTTGTTTGTGAATAGTAAATGCAGGCAGTTGGTTTTCTTGTATTTTCTATTATGTCTTGTGTTCACGCAAATTCACCAGCTAAAGCTAGCAGCATTTTTGCCTGTTTTTGGTCTTCCCGTGGGCGGGCCTCCTCTTGTCTTGGTTTATACATATATTTCTTCCTATTCTTTTATATTTCATAAATGGGAAGTTACTTATTCCCAGAGAATAATATTGGGAGTTTGGAGCTTTCATCAGGTTCCTGACCTCTGTAATGGTACCTGAGAATTTTGTAATTGGAGTATTCGGTGGTCTGTATATTACAATTAGGTAGTACCATGTTTAATTATTCAACTTTTGCTGCTACATATTCTACGTAGCTATTTGAAGTACTTAGTCATTTCTGCCATATGTTTTCGTGTGTATAAATAGTACATCCTCCTTTTCGTCTTACTATTCTATCGGCTCGAAGTATGTTGTATTTGTTAATTTGCAGAGCTGGGCAGTAACGCGTTACAAGTAACGGCCGTTACGTAACGCGGTACTTTTTTAGTAACGGTAGTGGTAACGACATTACATTTCAAATCAAGTAACTCTTTCAGTAACGACGTTACTTTTTTAGGGAAATACATTCGTTAGTCTTACTCGTTACTTTTTTATCGTAGCTCGCAATTAGTTTCTTTCGATCCTCACTCATTATTCATTAACCGTTAAAAATTTGTCCTTTCACTATGAGCGAGGTGTGCATGTTGGCCGTTGGCATGCTGGCAGCCTACCCCTATCCACCCTCTCCCCCTACACTGAGAGCACTGTCAAATTAAAAAGGCGAAGAACCCTGGAGCAGGGAGGGACCTAAGTTCAACAGAGGTTTCGTCATTCCTCTCATCTGGGCCTTCACGGCACGTTAGCTCTGCATCCTTCCCATCCACTAATTTTAAAAATATGTTTATTATGCCATCTAGTGCCGCTGTTGAGTGGGTTTTTTTCAGTAGGGAAGGATATACTGCGTCCGAAACGAGGCTCGCTCTGGGATGCAACTTTTGAGAAGCTTGTTTTCTTAAAGGCCAATAAAGATCTTTTGAATAATAGTTCTTAAGTTTGTATATTTAGCTAATAAATTTTAATTATCATTGCCCATGCACAATAACTCATTTGATTCATTTCTTTAGTATTTGGTATTATTGTTTTACAAAACTAAACTTTCCTGGTATATTCTAGCATTAGTTAATTAGTATCAATAGTATGCTACATCCTCTGTTATGTTGCAATTCCTAGTAATAAATCTTGCAGTAATTTTGTTTCACTTTTTTTGAAAATATTATGCCTTATAAGTCATAACAACGCAATGAAGGCATACACAGACTTCATAGCCTATGCATTAAGCAGTGGATACAAACCAACACATACTCGGACAAGCGAATGTTTATAAGGAGTTCCAAAAAACCTTAGCCCCCCATTTGCAGCTTACATGTTTACTTATATCGAAATAGTTTTTAGTGACTATAAAAATATATAAAATTCTTTATTTGTTGCAGGTATTAAAATTACTCTAGCTGATAAAGTGATAATATAATGGCTTCTCAATTAATTGGTGATTCGGAGAGGCAACGTGTGATAGATCGCATACGAGCAATAACATTTCGGGAAGCTCGTGATGCTGGAGCCACCTTTATAACACGTTCATGGGTTGCCAAAAAGTTGCGAAGTGAGGACTTCGTCAAAAGAAATTGGAATAAAACTTTGGATGAATGTGAAATGGATGCAATCAAATCTGGGCGCCCAAATTTGCCACTCTCTCAGGAAACAAAGGACATCATTGAAAGCGGTACGCGTAAGCGAAAAAACAGCTGTGCTAAACTTTCTAGAGAGATCGAAGTGTTGAGAGGAAAGATCGTTAGTGGTGAGATCATTCGACTGTACCGTCATAGGCAAGGTTTAAAGCCTTGGCATGAACTTCAAAGCCAAGAAAAACTCAACTTAACATCGATGACAGAATGTGGTTTGCCCATTATCTTGAAGATTGGGATGTGGATGATTTCATGCATTTAGCTGTCGCCGATGAATTTTTTGTTTACGTAACACGTCGGCCTAATTACAAAAATGATCGAGTGTGGGCCACAATACCAGATGAAATCGATGACAATGAACATTATCGCGAATTATTAAAAAGTCCAGACTGTGTTGGTGTGTTTGTTTTGTTCACTGCAAAGAAGCTCATGTGGGTGCTGAAGCCAAATGGTCAGAGTTGGGATGGACAGTATTTTCGTGATATTATTCTATCCTAGTGTTGGTTTACGTCGTCGTCGTCGGCCTAGGCAAGCTACGGCTTGGGACCGTAGCGCATCTATCCGGTATAGGTTAACCTGGATGATGTAGCCATAAGCACTGCCGCTAGTTAAGTGCCAACCAGTGATTATCTCACTAGCCGTATTGAGTCCGTTAGGCGAAACTGCGACAGTACCAAAGGTGGAAAATATAACCCTTGGTTTTCTATTATTTATTTGTAAAATGGACATGGTATTAGATTAAAATAAATATTTGAATATAAATAATTAACTGACAATTGTGATATATAATTAATTATGTTTACATACAATAAAATAATATAGTATACATAAAATTAGTATTAATGTGGTTCACAATTGAATTATGATGGGTAACTAATTTAAAATGAATTTATATCTATTCCGAAATTCAAGACGGTAAAATTAACATTTAACTTGAAACTAAAATAAGAGTATTCACTACACACTCCCCCACCAGAGAGGAAGTTCAAAGAGTTCCGAACGACACAGATTTCCGCTGAACCTTTTGGTAGCTACATGTACCTCGCTTAAGGTTGATTCCAAAAACGCAGGCTTAAGACGATCGATAGAAACCTTGTCGACCTTGGAACCGCGCTGGATGAGGAATGATTTGCGCGTACGTCGGAGAACTTCATAGGGTCCGTCATATGGACATTGGAGAGGCCGTTTTGGGACAGGTACACGAACGAAAACGTGGGTGCAAGACTGGAGGGCTGGGGAAATAAAGATGTTCTGTTGGCTAGTCAATCGAGGGGGAACAGGCTGAAGGGACTGCATGTGAGAGGAAAGTGTTTGAGCGAATTCCGTAGGATCACATGACTTATCCCCTGCAGTGAAGTAGCCACCTGGTAGCCGCAGTGTTGTTCCATAGACTAGTTCAGCCGCTGTAGTCTTCAGATCACTCTTAAATGCAGAGCGAATACCAAGCAACACGAGTGGAAGCTTATCCATCCAATGGGAGTCTTCGTGACACATAAGGGATGACTTCAGCTGGCGATGGAAGCGTTCGACGAGGCCGTTAGCTTGCGGATGATACGCACAGGTATGCGCATGTACTGTACCCAACAAGCTGGTAAACTTCTTCCAAAGCGAAGACTCAAATTGGCGACCTTGGTCAGTGATGACTTTTGTCGGCAATCCAAATCTTGATACCCATCCATGAAGAAAGGCTCTTGCAACAGTGTCCGCTTGGATATCAGGAAGTGGGATGGCTTCAGGCCATCTGGAAAAGCGGTCGAGACAGGTGAGCAGATAACGTTGGCCTTGAATCACTGGAAGAGGGCCAACAATGTCTACATGAATTACCTCAAATCGCTGGGATGGGGGCGGAAATGCGTCAAAGGGGGACCTGGTGTGCCTTTGGACTTTGGCACGCTGGCAGGCAAGGCACGTTTTGGTCCAATGTTTGACATCCTTCCGCATCGAGGGCCAAAAAAGCGAGAGGTAACCAGGTGTTGCGAAGCACGGATACCAGGATGGGAGGGCTTATGAAGATCCGTGAAGACTGCTTGTCTGTGACATGGAGGGACATAAGGGCGAATAGCAGCTGTTGATACGTCGCAATAGAGGGGCACAGACAATCCTGGCATACTCATTTTCTTGAGGGAAAGTGAGTGAGTGGAGTCTTCTCTGAGCAGGTCTTGTAGTTCCGTATCCTTATCTTGATCCTGTGCAATAGCATTCCACAGTGTAGAGCTGAGGGTAACAGAAGTAATCTCTATTCTTGAAAGTGCATCCGCTGGAGTGTTCAAGACACCTTTGATGTGGCGGATATCTGTGGTAAATTGCGAGATATAATCGAGTTGCCTGATGACTCTGGGAGAGTGGTTACAGCTGTTTTTATTGAAGACAGTGACCAAAGGTTTGTGGTCGGTAAAAACACAAAAATCTCGGCCTTCAAGGAAATGTTGAAAATGCTTCACGTTTAAGTAAATAGCAAGAAGTTCACGTCCGAAAGCACTATAACGCGTTTGGGCTGGCTGCAGCTTTTTCGAGTAAAACGCGATGGGTGCTTGTTGACCGTTAATGGTTTGTTCCAACACTCCACCGATCGCAACATCTGAGGCATCGACCGTCAGAGTTAGGGGGGCATCACTGATAGGAAATGACAGAGACAATGCACTATTGATAGCATTTTTGGCATTGTCGAACGCCTGTAAACTATCGCTACACCATACCAATTTCGTTACCTTGCGTTGTGTGTGATCATAGCGTGTAGAGGAGCAAGAACACTGGCACAGTTTTTAATGAACTTGTGGTAATAATTTACCAAACCTAGAAACCGCCGTAACTCACGCTGATTATTTGGCATAGGGTAATTTTTTATCACTTCACACTTGTCCTGAAGGGGGGTAATTCCGTGCTGCGAAATCGTGTGACCAAGAAATTCCAAGGTTGGCTGTGCAAACACACACTTAGATGCATTAATAGTAACACCGTATTTCTAAACGTTGAAAGAGGAGTGAAAGATGTTCCTGATTCTCTTCCGTTGAGCTGGCCACAAGCAAATCATCGATGTAGGCCTAAACAAAGTCTAAGCCTCTGGTGACCTCATCTATAAACCTCTGAAAGGTTTGCGCAGCATTCCGTAGCCGAACGGCATCTTCACAAATTCGAATAACCCAAATGGTGTACAAACTGCAGTCTTGGGAATATCCGAAGGCTCTACGGGAATGTGGTGGAAAGCCTTAACGAGGTCTATTTTACTGAAGATAGATTTGCGTGGAGAAGAGAAGTAAAGTCTTGGACATTTGGTACCGATATCGGTCCGGGATGGTTGTCGAATTTAAAAACCGGTAATCCCACATGGGTCTCCAGTCTCCTGACTTCTTCTGGACCAGGTGTAGGGGAGAGGACCAACTGCTTTTGGAAGGTCTTATTATCCCAAGAATCATCATAAGCTGGAATTCCGAGCTTTCAGTTTGTCCGGGGCAAGACGTCTGGGTTTTGCAAACACAGGGGAACCTTTTGTTGTAATGTGATGGGTAATGGTGTGCTTAATGGTATCACCCATCTGCATAGGTTGAAGAATTCCTGGATATCGCTGAAAAGGCACTGGTACATGGAATTAGGGGGAACGAGGGAAAGTGCAGAGTTCGAGGCGTCCGGAAGGGCAACCTGTTGGCAAGAACAGAAAGCAGTGTGGGCCTGGTCGCATAAGCGTCGCTTGTCAAGATCCACCAGGAGTTTGAAAGCTGGAGGAAGTCAGCGCCGATTATGGATGCTGCCACTTGAGCACAGATGAAAATCCACTTGAAGGATCGGTTGAAGGCCCAAGTTTAGTTCACGCGACTGAGTACCGTACGTGGGTATTGCGTGAACCGTTAGCAGCGTAAGAGGCGGAGATTCCGAGTGGCGTATGACCAGATTTTGAGGGAATACACTGACTGACGCTCCGGTATCAACCAAGAAATTGACACCAGAGTTCCGTCCCTTTATGAATAACAGGTGGCAGTGCGAGTACTAGACGCCATTAGGACTCGCTGCTGGGTTTTTCCGACGAAAAATTGCAAGGGAGATGCACTTTCCTAGCCTTCTTTCCAAATTTAGAGTGTAGAAGCAGATCTTCCCGGAACTCGAACGATGCCTCTTCGTAAATCTTGACCGAGAATGGCTTCTTTGCCGTTGATTTTGTAGCGAGAACAAACGTGGTTGAGTTGTTGACTTAAACTCTTTCACTTTCAACTCCAGTTCCGATTGTGTGTTCACGTTGTTGACCGGAGCTGTGTCAATCTCCACTACTTTGTCGGCAGTTTCTGCTAGTTTATCAACTGGAGTAGCAGGATCCATAGTGGCCAAGACACGCTGAGCTGATGGAGAAGTTTCTCAAGAACAACTGTCTAAAGATGTCCTTATCGAAGGTTTGTGCGCGTTCGCCTAGAGCGCACTGCATAGCCCTCAGCATTTGAGTGGGCTTACGGTCTCCAAGTTCTTCTTTTGAGATTAACTGATGTAGTTTCTCACGTCGGAGACAGTGGTGCGGCACAGGATGGCAGACTTCAGATCGTTGTACGGGTCCTCACTCGTGGAAGTAGATACGATGACGTCACGGACTTCAGAGATGATGCTGCTGGTAGAGAGGACAAAACATGATCGTATTTTGTCCTGCTAGCGGTGATCCTTCCCAAGTTGAATTGTGATTCCACTTGGTGGAACCAAATAAATGGATCACCCGGCCAGAAGACGGGGAGCTTTACGCTCAAGTGGGAGATGGCACCAGCGTCGTCAGGCATCTTCTCCTATGCTTGCTGACGTACAAGCAAGACGACAAGTTACCAACGAAGGAGTGGAGGTTGAGACGAGCGCAGGCACAGAGCGCACGCACGGGCAGGGGGTGAGGGGCAGAGGGCACGAGCGACATTACAGTCTGGTCCTAGTCGCTCGGGTGTGAAGGGGGTGGTGGGCACGAACGACGTACAGTCTAGTCCTAGTCGTTCGGGTGAAGGGGGTGATGGGCACGAACGACATTACAGTCTAGTCCTAGTCATTCGGGTAAAAGGGGTAATCCAGCTCCGGGGTCACCAATTGTTGGGTTTACGTCGTCGTCGTCGGCCTAGGCAAGCTACGGCTTGGGACCGTAGCGCATCTATCCGGTATATAGGTTAACCTGGATGATGTAGCCATAAGCACTGCCGCTAGTTAAGTGCCAACCAGTGATTATCTCACTAGCCGTATTGAGTCCGTTAGGCGAAAACTGCGACAGTACAAAGGTGGAAAATATAACCCTGGTTTTCTATTATTTATTTGTAAAATGGACATGGTATTAGATTAAAATAAATATTTGAATATAAATAATTAACTGACAATTGTGATATATAATTAATTATGTTTACATACAATAAAATAATATAGTATACAAAATTAGTATTAATGTGGTTCACAATTGAATTATGATGGGTAACTAATTTAAAATGAATTTATATCTATTCCGAAATCAAGACGGTAAAATTAACATTTAACTTGAAACTAAAATAAGAGTTTCACTACACTAGCATGTCATTCCTTTTATAAGAAACCCAAACAATGTTATGGCTGTCGATCAGGTCACACTTCTGCACGATAAGGCCCCCTGCTTTAAGGCATTAGCCACTCAACAGTTGTTGCGGAACCATGAGATCGATTTCTTTGGAAATGAAGAATGGCCAGGAAATTCTCCTGACCTGAACGTCTGTGAACACATTGGATCAGTTATAAAGGACAAGGTTGAATGTCTCTTGTTTCAAGAACCTGCAGCAATTCGATTTTCGAAGGATACAATGACGCAACACATTGAAACTGTTTTAGCAAATTTGCGTAACGATCAAGATCTATTCACGTCACTTTTGGCAAGCTACCCAAAGCGAATTCAAGCTGTCTTGGAAGCCAATGGCGGGAACACCAAGTTTTAATTGTTTCTCATTAAATGTAGGATTAAATTCTCTTTTGTAAGGTATGTTTAGTTTTACTGTAGCTCTAATGGTTTAGGCCATGGGCGGGGGGGGGGCTAAGGTTTATTGGAGCCCCGTATATAATATAATATTTTATGTATATATAAATTATAATATACCTATGCATATATATATAATATATTTACATTTCATTAAAAGTAACAGTAACGAGTAACGGTGCCGTTACTCGCTACTTTTTAAAAATGGTAACTGTAACGATAACGGCGTTACATTTAGAATGTAGTAACGTAACGGTAACGGCATTACATTTATAAAGTAACGAGCACAGCACTGTTAATTTGTACTTCTTTTTTATCGATACAAACCTCTCAGTTTTAACAGTTCGACTGCTAGTTCTTCAGACGAGTTTCCGTGAGGCATGTAAAGTCTGCTCTTGCTTCTTCCACGAGTCCTTTCAGATATATGATTTTATGCAGGGAATGATTTGATTTTAGGTCCTGTATGTTGGTTAGGATAATTTGTATTTTTTCGTTTTCATTTTCATTTTTATGTAATTCAGATTTTTCCATTGGTGGTGCATATTTTATTGTCACGTGATTTTCCGAGAACTTTCCTTTCTTTTCTATCTGCTTCGATACACAGTCTCGATATCCTATGTCATTTCCTTATGCATTTATTCTGTTCGGCTCTCGGATTCTCGTATTTGTCGACTGTCTTTTGTATTTCTTGAATTATATTATAATCTATATATATCGGGTGGCCCATAAAAAATGCCTTGAGATTTGAACATCGATAACTTCAAAAATATGCAGTTCACACTTCCAAAATTTACATAACTTTTACCTCAATCTATTGACAAGCCATCATAAAAATTTCAGACCTTTACATAAAATACTTTCCACAGCTGAAGGAACAATAAAGTATGGTGAAAAAAACGAATATCATAAACTGAAAAAATTTTATTATTCACATCTTATCAACAAATATGATCAATATGTCCGCCGTCCTTCTTACAAACTAATATTAAACTTTTCTTCCACGACATGATATATTTTCTGATATCTGCTAATGTTATTTTGCCCCAACATTCGAGTATTTTTTTCTTTAATTGCATTTCTGCAAACTTTTCTGTTTGGCCTTCATAAATCTTCTCTGCTAGAGCGTTCCATATGCAATACTCCATGGGATTGCAATCAGGTGATTGCGGGGGCCAGTCGTTTTTTCCAATGAAGATGACTACATTCTGTTGTAGATAATCCTGTGTGAACTTGCTAGTATGAGCTGTAGCACCATCTTGTTGGAGTATGAAATCGTTTCCATAATACAGACCCAGGTCGATCCTCTTGACATAGGCTCATCATTTCGATCATTGCTATATTGTCTTGAGTGTAAACTGTTTTAGGCCGACCACTTTCATGCTTCCGTGCCGTCGAACCAGTTGCTTTAAGTTTTTTAATTATTCTATTCATAGACGTAACATTACAAGTTATTTCTGGAAATTCCCTCAAAATTCTTGCCCCAGTCCATCTTTTTTCCAAGACACACTTTTCAATCACCGCTTTTTCACCATTAGTTAGAACCATAATTTGAAGGGTAAGTTTAAAAAACAGTATTTAAGATGGGCGTAGCCTATATCATGTGACGTTTTTCAGAGACTAATAGATAATTATCCATAGGCTAAGGAAACTATTACAAGTCTTAGAATAGATGTCAGGTACAGCTATACACATTTAGGATTTAGGATATTCATTTTTTTCACCATACCTCATTGTTTCTTGAGCTGTAGAAAAAATATTTTATGTAGAGGTCTGAAATTTTTATGATGGCTTATCAATAGATTGAGGTATAAGTTGTAAATTTTGGAAGTGTGAACTGCATATTTTTGAAGTTATTGATGTTCCAATCTCAAGGCGTTTTTTTTGGGCCACCCGATATATATATATATATATATATATATATATATATATATATATATACACACAGTGATGATATTTAGTAACTGAATTGTGTTGGCTATGTAAGAAAAATTGGTTACTGTGTTTTCTGATTTTGGCTGCGCAACACTTGTGTTCCTTTGAGGGTGGTGATAACGGCATTTTGTCCGTTCTTTCATCTTCCGTATCTCGTGTAAGTCTTGCAGATACTAAGATGGTGGCACTTACAAATTCCATTTTTCTAATGGAAATTGCATAAAGTCGGATGCGCATCGATGCATTGCCCATCCCTGTATCTGAGATGCATAGTACTTACGTTTACACTTATCATTTTTCGTTATCATCTTTTTGTCATTATCTTCCTTTGGTAATTTCACCCTTCATAGTTTGTGTTTGTTTCTTTTATTTCTGCTACAATCGTGTCTCCTTTGCGTTATATTTACTTTTATTTCTCTTTCATCCACACCGTTTTCCTTCATGGCTTTCTGGTCATCTTTTTCTCATATAATTTTCTTTCTCTATCGTGTTCGTATTTCCCATTGCTTTATATACCGCGAGTGAGTTTACACTGTCCGTACATGACTCACGCAGAAATTTGATGCCCGTAATCAGTTTCGCGCTCGGTACGAGAAACATTTTCCAATCATCCGAATTCCTAGTTAGTCATGACATTTTTTACAAAAATCACACTTGATCTCTCTGCTTTGAGCCGTTGCTAAATTGCATAAATTATAAATATGATGAACAACGGCCATGTTATATAAAAAATTACGTAATTATTCAGTAAAAAAATAGTTGAGTGGGAGTTTGTCAAGTGAATTTGGTTTTATGACCTTTTCCTTGTTCGAAACTTTTCTCGGATGACTATTTCGATTGAATACATATTTTAACTTTGATAATTTTGTCTGCGTAAACTATATTACACTTAACTTATATTGGTAAATTTTACTTAATAACTTATATCCACAGATTCACTGATACTTTATACACGCTCAGATGCAGATAAAATAAATTTCCGAGATGTTAGTCTCTTCTTATTTTGCTATTAACAGAGAAAAAAGCGTCCATTCCCAGCGAGGTGTGTACATATATATATATATATATATATATATATATGCAAAGAAATCACAAAGCAACACGTGATCTTTTTAATAAGAAAAGAACCACAGGGAGAAGGAAAAGGAAACACGAAGTCCGAGCGCTTTCGTGATATATTCACATCTTCAGAGACAAGAAAGAAATAGACAGAATTTACAAAGTAAATGAGTTAAATACACAAGCGAAAAAATTCCCAAATAGGCAACTCAATCTAAAAACAATAAAACAATCTAAAACTTCCCCAATGCAGTAGTCTAAGGAAACAAAAGACATGGCGCAATCGTCGGCACGTTCTACTTCCAGAATATTCCATTCCCTATTAGGGAAGCGAAAAATTCCCTAATAGGCAACCCAATCTAAAAACAATCTAAAAATTTTCCCAATAGATAACTTGCTCTAAAGTCTACTAACCTATCGAGTACATAAAGACTATATAAAGAAATAATACAATTAAAATGTACACATAAAAATGATAACAATTATTTAAATGATATTTATTTAATTAAAGCAAACAATTAAGCGACAAGAATGCGCTCAAAATAATCCACCACCTTTCTAACAATGTATGAGTCTAATTTGTAAAGCCCAGGGCTAATATTAAGAACAAAATCAGCATTATTCTTGATCACACTCGATTCAATTATATTTCTACTAACAATAGATTTACTAAAACTTAATTTGGAGGCATTTTTCCAGTCAGTGGGATGATCAGTCTCTCTTACGTGAAAGAAAATGGCGTTAGATTCCTGGCCGGTTCTTATACTGTATTTATGCTGCTTAATACATAACTCTAGCGTCTCGCCAGTTTGACCAATGTAAAATTTACTACATATTATGCATGAAATTTTATATACACAACCCTGTTAACTTAAAGGCGAGTTTTTAATCAATGAATTCTTAATTACGGTGTCCAGAAAATTCGGTCTTGAAAATTCGGTCTTGGAAATTTCGGTTAGGTTAAGTTAGGTTAGGTTAGGTAAAAAAATTGGCCCGAACTAATAATGCCCTTGAAGCATTTCATTCCGCATTGAAATCATCAGTTACAAGCAGACTAAAATTTCACATTTGCAACGAGGAGACAAGTCAAGTAAAAAGAAAAAATATGAAACACTTGACTCTCGCATCGAAAGTGATAAAATTGCCTTCTTAAAATCTGTTGCTCATAGCTTAATTTCATTTTAACTTTTCTTTTCGAGTCTCAAGACCGAATCTTCCAAGACCGAATTTTCTGGGACCGAATCTTCTTTTATGTTTTACCTATTATTTAGGGTATCTTTTTTAGTTTTAAGTTTTAAACAACAAAACAATTCCTTTAATAAATCTTTTCAAATTCTCGTTTATGTTTTCATATACCTGGCAATTGTGATTTAAATATTTTTTGCTATCTGAGCTCATAGATTTACTTCAATTTTCCGAGACCGAATTTTCCAAGACCGAATATTCCTAGCACCCTTAATTACATCTAAATTTCTGAACGCGATATTTACGTTAAAAGTCCTCAGCAGTTTCGGCAGATCAAGGAAATTTTCTTTAAATGGTAATGCTAAGACGTTTTCTATGATATAAGAAGTCTTGTCTTCTACCTCATAGAAGGCTTTCCTTGACGTTTTTAAAGATTTATCGATGCAGTTCTTTGGATATTTTAAATCAAACGCAATTTTATATATTTTACTATTTTCATCATCAATGAACTCTGGGCTAAAAATTCGTAAGCATCTTAGGAACAAAGTAGAAAAAACGGTTCGTTTTACGTTAATGTGATGTGCCGAATAATAACGTATAGAGGAACAATTATTAGTGGGTTTTCTGTAAATATTGTACCTAAACTTTTTTTCGGACCTATATATTAAAACATCTAAAACTGGGATCGATGAGTCTTTTCCTATTTCAACTGTAAAATTGATAGAAGGAGTTAAATTATTAAGCTCGGGTAAGAATTCATTGAGATTTAAAGTTTCTGGCCAAAGACGAAGAACATCATCCCCATATCTAAACCACGGAACGTAATTTGGCAGAATCTTCCTTAATATTTTACTTTCAAAAAGCTCCATATATAAGTTACTTAAAATGGGAGAGAGGTGGTTTAACATAGCCATACCAAATTTCTTCCTAAAATATTCATTATTAAACACAAATTTCGAGTCTACTATGCACAGCTTAATTAATTCTATAATGGTAGTCAAAGGTAATGGCAAATTATGCTTAACCAATTCTTTCGAAAGAAAAACTAATAGATTCTCCACCGGGACTCTTGTAAATAAAGAGGTAACATCAAAGCTTACCAATCTAAAATTGTAATTGACACTGATACGATTTAATTTTTCTACAACGTCTACATTATTATTTATGTGTGATTGTGAAATTGTGCCCAGGAGAGGACTAAGGATGGATACAAGCCATTTGGACAGCTTATATGAGATAGATCCTATAGAGCTAACAATAGGCCTTGCAGGATTATTTGGCTTATGAGTTTTAATCAGACCATACATATAGGTTAATGACGGCGAAGTACTCAAAAACTGTTTAAGTAATACTTCTTTACCTTTCAAAAGTTGCTTAATTTGCTTGTTAAATGCACTGTTCACTGTTTCGAAGGGATTGTTTCTTAATTTCACGCAAGTGTCCTAGTCATTCAAAAGATCATACATTTTTTCGAGGTAAACTTCTTTATTGAGGATCGCTTAGGCATTTGATTTATCGGCTTTGGTTATATATAGAGTCCGATCTTTTCTTAAGGACTCATAAGAATCAAAAAACCTCTGTGGACAATTTGGAATAGAAGTTTTGGATATGGCACCATATACTAGACCCTTACAAATATCTACATCCTCTATAGGTAAATTGACTGGAAAAATGCCTCCAAATTAAATTTTAGTAAATTTATTGTTAGTAGAAATATAATTGAATCAAGTGTGATCAAGAATAATGCTGATTTTGTTCTTAATATTAGCCCTGGGCTTTACAAATTAGACTCATACATTGTTAGAAAGGTGGTAGATTATTTTGACCGCATTCTTGCCACTTAGTTGTTTGCTTTAATTAAATAAATATCATTTTAATAATTGTTATCATTTTTATGTGTACATTTTAATTGTATTATTTCTTTTATATAGTCTTTATGTACTCGATAGTTTAGTAGACTTTAGAGCAAGTTATCTATTGGGAAAATTTTTAGATTGTTTTTAGATTGAATTGCCTATTAGGGAATTTTTCGCTTCCCCAATAGGTAACGGAATATTCTGGAAGAAGAACGTGCCGACGATTGCGCCATGTCCTTTGTTTCTTTAGACTACTGCATTCTTGCCACTTAATTGCCTGTTTTAATTAAATACTACTTCTAATAACTGTTATCATTTTTTTGTGTACATGTTAATTGTATAATTTCCTTTGTATAGTTTTTTATGTATTCGATAATTTAGTAGCCTTTAGATTGAGTTGCCTATTGGGGAATTTTTTCGATTGTGTATTTAATTCATTTACTTTATAAATGCTGTCTATTTCTTTCTTGTCCCTGAAGATGTGACTATATCACGAAAGCGCTCGGACTTCGTGTTTCCCTTTCCTTTTCCTTTTTTTTATAGAATTTCCCTGCTCCCAACCTTGAAAGTGGTGCCTTTTGGTGTGGAAACTTGTATAAAGTTTTATTAGAATCCATTGATATTTCGGTGTGGCACAAGTGACTTGAAATTTTGCCTTATATGCCATATTTGTATCTTATGGTACTGTGCGAGAACCAAGACATGCAATACGAATGTCCTTTCCATATCTACACAGGCCTTTAAAAATCATTTGCAAGCACAAAAAAAAACTGTTGTTCAAGGTTTGGCAAAAAACCGGAGAGTTTGAGTTATTCCTCGACAAGGCTTCTTTAAGACTGTTGGAGGTTTTTTTTAACCAAAACACCACTTGAGTAAACTATGGATTAGACAACCAGACAATGGGATAACCTAACCTGAATTAATACTGTAATTGTTGACACAACCACACATATAATCTCTTGGGCCAAATGTTAAAAATGCAGATATTTCTCATAAAAAGGAAACTTGAAGCAGTTTTTGTGCCACATTTAAATATTAATCAATTTTCATATTTACCAGGAGTGTTTTTTCATCAAATGGAACAGTTTTAGGTGTTGGGAGCATAACATTTCGAAAATAAGGACCACCCTAATATACACTGTATACTTTTCGTACCTTTGGTTTGCTTCCGCCCGAATCGTTCATTCTGGTGAAGGTCAAGCTTTTCACTCCACTTTAGACCTACAGTTTAACGTGGAATCCGAACCACGCCCCACCAGCAGCCCAGCGTCTTAACCACTAGGCTACCCAGGGTATCCATTTATCTACTAACCAAATTCTGTGTGTGGAAGGATGAACAGCTGGATTTTGCTGCGCGCCGCCTGCCGTCACCGGGTTTCGATCCCGGGGCCGATGGATTTGTAGTCAGCAACGCTAACCACTACACCACAGAGACGCATATACAGGGTGTCCGAGAATTATCTGTACAAGTTTTGGCTGTTATTAAAAGTCAACCATGAAGTGTAGAAATTCTAGTGTTGTCCCATTTTACGGAGAATCTCATTAAGTTTTTTCTGATACCAAGTTTTGACAAGTTTTTTAGAAATTCCAGTGTGTCCGAAAATTATCTGTACAATTTCATCTTTTAATAAAATTCTTGATAACACACGTAAAATTCTTAAACAAGATTATTTAGAATCTGTATTTTCAAGTTTCTTTTATTAAAGTAACGTTGTTACAAACATTCGATATGTGCACCATCAGTGATTCGCAAAACATCCAATCGATAATCTAAATGTTGCCATGTACGCTGCAGCATATCCACATCAATTCGCTCAATGGCAGCTGTGATTCTTGCTTTTAAATCATCAATGTCTGTCACCCGCGTACAAAAAAGAAAAAACTTGTCAAAACTTGTTATCAGAAAAAACTTAATGAGTTTCTCTGTAAAATGGGACAACACTGGAATTTCTACACTTCATGGTTGACTTTTAATAACAGCCAAAAATTGTACAGATAATTCTCGGACACCCGGTATATATTATATAAATAATAGTAATAATAATAGTATAAAATGCCAAATACTCTACACACTTGTATTTAATGTATTATGTATCCTGTTCAAGCAAATTCAAATTGCTCATTTTCACCATAGTGAACTATTACACATTTACTGCATTACTTGCATATCTTCCAAATTTGAAAATATGCTGATTTATGGAGCGAAGAAGGAATTAGATTTTTATTCGATTTTGATGATTAAGGAAATTTCCCGGTAGCAATTTTTTTTTGTAAGTGGGTTTCTACGTAAATTAGAAGATCGAGTTTGGATGAAAATACTAAAAACTTGCGTATATATTTTGAATATCAGTTGAGTATATCTTACATACAAAAAGTTAAAGTTCTTAAGCATAAAATGTGTTTTGTAACTTTAGTGTTTGTTTTGCTCTTAATCGTAATTACAGTTTGAAAACTGTATAATTTTCAAAGACAATTCGGGTTAAAAGTATATTTAGTCTGGAAGCCAAAGCCGGATTTTTATCATATCCCAAAATTCTCGGTTATAGGTTTTTTTTGTTATTATTCATCTTTGGATTGTATATTTTGAAATGCAGGTGGGTTTGAAGTTCCCACCTTTGGGCAATCTGAGAAATCCAACATGGCCGCCACGGATATGAAAATAACTCCCAAAATCGACCTTACGACCTTAAATATGATCAATATTGTTTTTCATTTAGTTCGCCTAACAAATACTGACAATAATGCATTCCTCGTGTGTAAATACCTATAAAAATTGCTTTATTTGAGTTTCTACATTGTCAGGTTATGGAGATATAACATATAGGGGATATTTAGTGTATTTTTGTATTTGTAGCGGCCATCTTGGATATCTAAAATTGCCCAAAGGTGAGAACTTCATACCCACCTGGATATCATTATATACATCCCAAAGATAAATAATCAAAAGAGAAAAAACTACAACCAAATATTTTGGGTTCCACCCCACGGCTTCCAGACTAATTTAAGAACACGGTTAATTATCTTGGTTAAAAACCTGTGAAAAGAAATGATCAACTCTGTCAAAATTAATACGTTTTTTAGAGAGGTTACTTAAACCTATTAACCATTTAATTTATTCCATTAAATCAATAGGTTTTTAGCAGAGATGAAACTTATTACGAAATAAATAAAGAATTAGGGAAGGAAATAATCAATGATGATTCATAACGTGTTGTTTTCCTTCTTCCACATTAGTCGTTAGTTCTCCGTGCGTAAAGGGCGTATACGCAGGAATTCTCGTGCTATCGATCGGAGAGTGAGCTAAAAAGTAAAAATGGAACCCATCTCGATCACTTGCTTTATAAAATAATACTTGAGGAAATACTTGCATGTATAATGCATGAATTCCATGTTATTTATAGTGTTTAATATTATCTAAATCCAAAATTCAAACTCAGATCTTCAAACTCACTCCTACCTTCGGTTGAACACGAATCGTTCATTCAAGACGAAAGTTAACCTTGTTTTCACATGGGGGAACCTACAATTTAACATGGAATCCAAACTAGACTCCGTTAAGGAAGACTCGGAGGAAACTCCCTTGCCTCTCAAATTTGAAATCAAAAGTCCGAACTGGGCTCCGACTTCAGTTCTTCAGATTACCAGGCCGACTAACACACACACACACACACACATTCCATATATATATATATTATATATATATATATATACACACACACACCAGGTGTGTCCCAAAAATATCCCTATTTCCAAATAAACGTTCTCGGTTAGCTAAAGGAATCTAGACACAAAGACAAATACAAAATAGGTACGTAAAACACAGAAGTTTTACCTATTATTATTATTAATTAACTTTACTAAAACATATTCAGTGTAAGCGCCATTTTTTTCCAAACACAATATCCAACGTTATACAAATGTTTGACATAATATTTGGAAATAGATCAGCTGGGGTGTTATTGATTACCTCATAGACTTTGGTCTTTAGGTCTTCAAATGTAGGCTTGGTAGAATAGATCTTGTCTTTATGTAACCCCACTAGAATCAGAGTGTGTGAGGTCAGGTGAGTATGAGGGCCAATCCACTAGCTCATGAAAGGAGATTAGTAGCCCGAAAAAATGCTTCCTCAAAAAATTACGATTTTCACAAACAGTGTGTGGAGGTGCTCCATCCTGCTGAAGACTAAAGACAGTTTTTTTTAAGACTATAGCCTAGTAGGTCCTTCTATGGACTTACTAGGCTATATATAGTCTGTTGGTAGCGGTATCGCCTTTTCCTAATTTCTACGAAATTAGGAAAAGTTATAGATAGATATCATAGATAGAATAATCTTTGTTAATAATAATAAAATAAATACATTTTTTCAATTTACAATGACATGAATAATTGTGAAGTTCGACTATTTATTTTATTTAATTTGGCCCTTAAGCTTTAGGCTTTACTGGCTCTTATTAAAAATAAGCAGCTAGTTGTTATTAATTAATAATAATAAATAAGTAAATAAGAATTATTAATAGTTAAAACATGTATTACAATATTAAACAATATTAATGGACAATATTAAACAATATTAGTGGACATTAATCCTAGATTTTTGTTAGTATGCCATTATTAATCGGGATTTCAACTTGGTTTTAAACAAATTTACATTCACAATATTTTTTATATCGGCATGCAAGTCATTCCATAGTTTCAATCCAATGAAAATGGGTAGTTTTTGAGATGAAGACAATCTAAATTGAGGTATAACAAGCTTTGATCTATTTCTGGTCTGATACGAGTGGATTTCTTGATGAGTTACAAAATATCTATTTACCCATTGCAAATTCATGATTTTGTTCTTACACTTGTAAATAAAAATAAAATGTGCCAGTTTGGTTATATCGTTGAGCTTTAGTAGGTTTAGCTCTTTAAATAATGCACTAGAGTGATCAAGGAAATCAGCATCAGATAATAACCTTATTGCTCGTTTTTGGATGACAAAGATACCATTTGATGTGTTGTTAGCAGAGTTTTCCCAAACAAGGGTGCAATATGTTATACCGGGTGTCTCAAAAGTCACTATCTATTTTGAAAAATAATGGGAATTACGAAAAACTGGTTTAAGACATGAAAAATATATTTATTTCAAAGTAAGTGCCACAAAGAATTAGTGCTATTTATTTATCTGTCTCCACATGGCGACCATCAGTGTCTCTACAGAGCTCAAAGCGATAAGTTGTTTCCCGGAACACACTTTCCAGCATTTGAGGTGTTATTTTCTGAACTGCATCGGTAACACGATTTCGAAGTTCGGCTACATCACTAATTCTTCTACCAGTGTACACCTTAGACTTAATGAAACCCCAGGCGAAAAAATCTAATGGTGTTAAATCGGGTGAACGTGCTGCCCATGGTTGTGTTCCTCCACGACCAATCCAGCGACCGGGGAAGCGTCTGTCAAGATAATCACGTACAATTATTGCATAATGGCACGGTGCTCCATCCTGCTGAAAAACTACTGTGTCAAGAATGCCATCTGTAAGAAGTTGAGGTTCGAGGAATTGTTCAAGCATGTCAAGATAAATTTATAAATTACACAAAATTCGAAATAAACCAATTAACTTTTTTTAAATACACAAATTTGCACCAGAAGTACATATCTTTATGCCAGCATAGCATTTTTAAAAAAAACATCTAATGTCACCGAAATAGATAGTGACTTTTGAGACACCCTGTATAAGGAAGAACAAGAGCATGATGAAGAGTCAATAAAACTTGTTTAGGGACTACATTTCTAAGTTTAAACATTATAGCAACGCTCCTTGAAATCTTTTTCGCGATATAATTTACATGATTACTCCATTGCAAATTCTTATCTAGCATTACACCAAGAAATTTTGTTATATTACACTCCTTTATGGCGATTTCATTAACATTAAGTTCATCAATATATACATTTCTTTTATTAGTAAAAATCATGAAATTTGTTTTGCTGGTATTTAGGAAGAGTTTATTGGTGGTCAACCATTTCATTACACTGATGAATTCTGAATGAAATATATTCTTAGCTATGAAGTTCAGTATATCAGATGAACGTGGAAGGTCATTTATATATAATAAAAATAACAGTGGCATACCATGTTTGACAAGCGCTTTAGTTGAGCAAACCTTATTTACTGATATCTATCGGACATATAACTTTTAAACCAATCACTGATTGCTCCTCTAAAGCCGTAACAATATAATTTATTAAGTAGAATATTATGGTCTATTACATCAAACACCTTACTCAAATCCATAAATATTGATATAATTATTTCTTTGTTCTCCTTAGCTATATTTACATTTTCCATAAGATTTAAAATAGCCATTTCCGTTGTTTTATTATTACGGAAGCCATATTGATTTTTAGATAATAAATTGTAGGATTCTAAATATCGCTGCTGCATTCTACTTTTTACAATTTTTTCAAAAACTTTGCTGAACACGGATAATGAACACACCGGCCTGTAATTTGTTGCTAGTGTAGGATCACCCCTTTTAAAAAGGGCTGTTATACAACCAGTTTTTAGCATTGATGGGACTATTCCTTTGGAAATACTTTGATTGATAATTTTAACCAAAGTTACAGATATCTTATCTTTAACAAGTTTCAATATAGGTACAGGAATGCTATGAATGTTAGTTTTTGTATTTTTTAATTTACCAATAATATTCTGGACCTCAGTAGAGGTAGCAGGAACAAAAGAAAATGAATTTAGTGGGCTGGGTGGCATATATTCTACAGGTGAGTGATCATTATTTATTAATTGTGAGCGAAGCTTATCCGCTATTGAAGTAAAATGTGCATTTAAAGAGTCTGCAATAGCAGTATCATCAGTAATTTCTTTATTATCAACATTTAATTTCTCTATTGAATTTTTCTTAATTTGTTTTCCGAGAAGATTGTTTATGGTTATCCGTGTTTTTCGTGTCTCCTTTATGTTTGGAAAATTGATTGTTTTAATAGTTATATTTTGCAATTTTGATTTTTTAGTTAATTTGTTTCTGTATTGTATATTGTATTTTAAGAATTTTGCTCTGTAATTGCAATTTGAATAATTTATCTCTGTTCTTTATTGAAGTGATAATTCCTGGAGTGTTCCATGGATTTGCGACACTTTTGGGCGAAACTGTTTTTCTCCTTAAAAGAAAGCAAATATTAAAAATATGGAGTAAGGTGTCATAGAAGAACTGAAACATATGATCTGGGTCATTTAATGGTTCGTCACAGTGAAGTCGAGTATTTTCTACAGCCCCAATAAATTTTCTTTTGTTAACCTCTGAGAATATTCTGAAATCAATAGTTGTTTTGTCCGCAACCTGATCACTGATGTTAGTGGTATAATTCCAGAATTTACGAGGGCATTGCTATTTACAAATATATTATCAATCGTAGATTC
The DNA here is from genome assembly GCA_023014485.1 of Bathynomus jamesi. NCBI lineage: Eukaryota > Metazoa > Arthropoda > Malacostraca > Isopoda > Cirolanidae > Bathynomus > Bathynomus jamesi. The sequence goes on along the minus strand of JAJOZX010003553.1, from coordinate 315,472 downwards.
TGTTTTTCGATTGCCATCAGACTCAAGTGGGTTTGGTAATAGAATTACTTAAATAGAAAGAATTCATTAAGTTTAAAAATTTATGAGAGATTGCTTCAGATTGCAAATTGATGTTGAAGTCACCCGCAACTATGGCATTCGATTTATGAAAGTTGCATAGCATGTTATCTGAGTGAATTAAAAAGCTATTGATATTAGTATTAGGTGGTCTATATATTGCATGGACAGAATATACATTACTTTTGTCTTTTATATTCACAATCAGGTGATCTACATAGAGAAAATACTTCGTTAGAGTCGTAAGTTTGATGCACATACACAGAGATACCCCCACCAATCTGACCATCTCTTACAGTATGATAAGCAACGTAATTATCTATATTATATAGGTTTTCAATACTACTATTTAACCAGGTTTCCGTGAGAATTATAACACTAAATTAATTTGACCGTAGACGTTTTCAAAAGGGCCAATAAGTAGTTATAGTTCCTAGATAAGTTTCGAATGTTTAGATTTAGCACCGAAAAATTTTTATAAATATCTTTTTGTAATACAAAGGCATTAAACTCATCTATCGATGAGACCATGCAATTGCCTACACCAATGCCTGTTCTAGATTCTCTAAACTGAATACAGAAATTTTTGGTAATGAATTGAAATGATTAATATCGGCACATATACTATGGAAGTCTTTATCGATGAAAGCCATTTAACAGTAGTTCTCAAACAATTTCACTAAATACAGAATACGGGAATAAGGGGTTACCGCCCAGTTGAGCCGAGAATGGGAAAGTCGATTATTGAGATTGTATGCGGAGTTATTCGCAGGCCTCCTGTGTGCCGACTGTCGGCTGGCGTTTTCATAGTTCTCATAGCTTCGAATGCTTCTTCACTAACAAGGTGAACTCCTTCGACCGAAGTATTCCGCGTTGGAGGAGTCTCTCTTTCTTTAATAATTAACTTCGCTCCAAGGAAGTAGGCAACTTTCCAGAGTCTCCTCGCTTCTATGAGTTTAGGGAGCTTTTCTTTACGAATTTTAGTGTTTCCTCACATACTGTACGTCGTCATTGACGAAGATTTTTGATCCTTTCAACTTTCTTGTTTTTTAGTATTAAATCTCTGAGTTTCATCCTCTCATATTACTTTTATAGCTGAAATGGACGTCTTAGATTCAGTCGTGTCATTAGCTCTAGAATTTGCTTTTTGTGGTGGAATTTGTTTTTTTAATCTAAAAGCACTTTTGATCTTAATATACCCCAAATTCAGTCTACCTTTTATTATGTCCTCCACCTTTTTCTTTGTTTCGCCGTTTGTTTCTCTATTCATTTCAGATACCCCCATTATGATTAAGTTATTGGCACGTGAATTATCGTCTAGGCTGTTTAATTTATTCTTAATTGAATCGTGCTCGTTTTTTATCATCTCCATGCTACGATTATTTTAAGTAAGCGAGTGTAGACTAGAGTTAAGATCCTTTATCTCGTTGTGCATACTTGAATGCTCTTTTCGAGCTCCATATTTCTATATTCCAGTTTTGCATTGTCCCTCTTTAACAATTCGTTATTATGTTGTACAACTTTTATTACTGCCTCAAGGTCTTTGATTACACTATTTCTTTTGTGCAGTAAGTCAAAGAGGGAATTATACTTATTTGCTAGATCCTTCATTTCTAATTTCAGGGCGTTTACCTGGTCTTTGGAAGCCATTTTGAGCAATTTATGGGGTTAAAATTCACTCGTTCGTTCGTTTAAAGGTCTCGTTCGTTCGGTTGTTTGTATACCCGTTACTTCAAGGTCACTGCTTGCCGTACGACTATAAAGACAGTGCCGGATGCCGCTAGAAAATTTTGAAGATATATTTTATGTAATATTACTAGTTAGTATTGCAGTTTATCTGATGAGATTGTAACTGCGTAATCTTGGCACATTCACAAATTTTAGTGGAGAAGGAACAAGGAACTCTTTTGTGAAAATTAAATCTACTATAGTCCGAATAAGTAATGGTAAATGACAAACAGAAGAGTTCCTTGTTCTATGCACGGTCTGTGTGTATCATGAAAAAACCTCAGGGCACCATTCTGAGTTCAATCCCATCATGAAACGGACATGTTATGTGCCTTGAAAAGTGGAGGTTCAATTTTGCCAGTTGAAGTTGAAGTTTTGGTTGTTGGCTACAAATTTTAAAATATAAAATATATAACCTGTTCGACCTACTCGGTAAAAAATGGTCACGGACGAAAATTTATACAAATGTTCAACCAAATCTTAAATCTCCGATTAGTGCCAATAGTAAACCACGTTTATTCAGGCATAAGTCATTTTTATCAGGCATGACCTATTTTTTTTAGGTTAGATTACGCTAGGTTAGTTTAGGTTCACTCAGGTTAATCAAATTTAACCTAGCGTAACTTAATCTCAAAAAAGTAGGCGAGAAAGAAATATTGCGTTATTTACAAAGTTCAACCTAATTAATAAAAAACGTGGCTTACTCTTGGTGCTACTTGGGAATTTATGCATACATTTACACAAATATGTTGGAGCAACTTGGCCATTTATATATATATATATATATATATATAATATGGTACATGTATGGGTTTCAGGTTGAAATTCATTGCTTCCTTCCATTATTTAAGTGTGCAATAACGAATTATTGTACATCACAAGAAATTACTTGCTCTTCCAAATATTTCATGTTCAACCCAAATTAGTTAATGCTGTGGAGCTTTTGTAATATGTACGAGTGTGTGTATAGATAGATAGAAAGATAGATAGATAGATAGATAGATAGATAGATAGAAAAAGAGTGTATACATAAGCAATAATATGAAAGCTGTTTTTAAAGAACAATAAAGACTAAACATTTGAAGTATTTTTGAACAAAGCGATAACAATGTTATAAAGAAGGAAACCCCTATTTTATTTGCTATAAATAAACGCGCATAAAACAATGACAATATAGGTTTATGAATTGTTCGAATGCAGTGTCTCTGTCAATGTACTATTATCCATTCCCCGCGTAGGCAACCGTTGAGTTGTGTGGAGTGTTTACGAGTTTGGAGCCCTTCCACATATACAGTACATTGTTCAGTCTTTTTGCTTCGTTAGTTCATAATGAAAATCATGACAGCAAAATTGGTTTAGTTAATTCCGATTTTCACTTAAATCAAATGCTTAAAGTCCTTTTGAAAACTTGTTAATACCGCTTTGTAGATCCCTGAAACTTATAACGGAACTAACGGTTTTAATAATAATAATGATGATGATGATGATCTACAGAAGCTAAGGCTAACAAAGACCCTACGATCCACTCTAAGGTTAGCCCGAGAGAAAGGAAAGAGTAGGGGGTTAAGAGAAGAGAATAAGGGGTTAAGTAAGTAGCAACACCTATCATCATCCGCCGGCCACTGCCGACAAGTCAGAAAAATAGTCGGAGAGAATAGGAAAGATTGCAGAACGGTCCTCTACTCCATAGGGAGGTAGAGCCCACTCTGCCGGAAAAAGATGAAAAGAAGTAAAATAAGAACGCTTACAAACCATGCAATACATGCAATGCAATGATGATGATGATGTTGATTTTGATGATGATTAAGAGCGTATTTAATTTCATGACGCTATTGAGAAACAGAAGCGTTTGGAGAAAGAGGAAAAAAGCAATATAAGTTGGCCGTAAATTATTTTTGAAAAAAAACTTGGCCGTAATATGATGATAAAAACCAATCTAATAGAGAGAGTTTATTTCCACAACAGTTTCGATGCCCACTGGCATCCTCTTCGGGTGGATACAGAAAAACGAATTCGTTTTTCTGTATCCACCCGAAGAGGATGCCAGTGGGCATCGAAACTGTTGTGGAAATAAACTCTCTCTATTAGAGTGGGTTTTTATCATATTTTGACCTTCACGTAGAAAAGTTAAGTTTTTTTGTACTTGGCCGTAAATTATAAATAGATAAAGTAAAATGATGCATTTAATGCAAAACCACACAATATTTGGTAATGTCGTTTTTTTCTTTCGTAAACTCAAAAAAATCATCTATCGAAGAGTCTATTGTTTTAATGACCTAATGAAATAATTTTGGCAACCCTGGTGTTATGAAAAGAATTTGATAATTTGGTTAGGTCAACTGAATGTCCGGTTAGTTTAATTGAATGCCCAGTTAGGCCAACTGTATGCCCTTGACAATTAGTTAGGTTGTCATGATATTTTTGTTTAAACTAACGAAAGTATCACGACTTAACCTAACCAATCATTAAGGGCGTACAGTTGACCTAACGGGCACTCAATTGGTTAGGTCAACAACGTGCCCAAAAATTACTAAATTTTAACAACTGCAAACTGATTTACCCTGTTTGGGAGTTGTTCGTTGTTTTTCTGCTTCAATAAAGGATTTTGTTAATTTTTTGAGTTTACGAACGTAAAACACGACATTACCCAATATTTGGTGACTTCATACCTCTGTAGTGATCTAAAATTTTCTAAGCAGTGCTTAGAGGCTAGAAATAAAGCAAATAAAATGTTAGGTATTATTAAGAGGAATTTTGTTTTTTTTCGAAAGCTGTCACAAACAAACAAGAAATTGGTGTTAACTAATTTACGGCCAAGTATTTTTTCAAGAATAATTTACGGCCAACTTATGGACTATCGCCACAGGATCCAAAAACTAAACTACCGTTCATTTAACAAGACTGGGCAACACAGCCTCTTAAATCCTAAGTATACACGTAACCAACAACGAAACAATCTTTATTGAGAATACCTCTGACCTAAGCTATACATCCCATTCATAAAGGTTTATACAATGTTGGCATTAACGTTTAATTTTGTATTTTAGTTATAAATACTCTAATCGGAGCATTCGTATCCGAATATGCTGTTGGGAAGTATTAGAAGTTTTCAGGCAAAAATCTTTGAGATTCATTTCAATTTTTACGAAAGAAAATAAGAAAATAAATAGAAATAATGGAAAATAAAATATTTACATTTAATTAATTTCGTCACTACAAATGAAATTTCAGAAATAATAGAAATAAAAAGTGGTAAATAATACATGTTGAAATACCGATAATAAATATGATACAATTATATAATCTTAAAGTAATAAAAATATAGATAAATGAAACACAGTATGCCAATATATACGGCGCAATTATAATGGATCTTTCAAAATACAATTTATATAACTCGTGATTGCACCCGATTGCATATATCATATAATAGGCCTCTGTAATTTTTTAAACAGGCGCTGGGATTTTTTATTTAGTGACAATTTACAAGTTCATATATATATATATATATATATATATATATATATCATATACAGGCCCGGATTTAGCTATAGGCGAACCAGGCGATCGCCTAGGGCCTCGCGCCAAAGGAGGCCTCGCTCAAGCCGTTTTGCGCGTTCTGTTCAAGTGATATTAATGATTTAGAACTCTATGAAGAACTTAAAGTACTTTGCGGGTTTATACCTGAGAAAACAGATCTCGGAAATGCCCTTGTTTATATAGTGCAAAAACAACTAAGTGAGATTTATCCTAATGTTTATGTTGCACTTCGAATAGTATTAACCATCCCAGTTACTGTTGCTTCTGCTGAAAGAAGTTTCTCGCGTCTCAAACTTATTAAAACATATTTGCGTTCCACCATGTCTCAAGCGAGATTGCAATCATTAGCTATGTTATCAATAGAAAACGATATAACAAATTCATTAGATTATTCTCAATTAATTGAAGAGTTTAGCTCGAAGAAAAGTAGAAAAGCATTGCTGTAATATTCAAGGAGCATCTGAACCAAATATTAAAGCATTAATATTTAGCCTGATAAATCGATCGCTCACTATTATAAAAAATGAAATGTCAACATCTCTTATACATCACCTATATTATATAAATCTTAGAAATCATTCTTATATTTTCGATACAAATCTTGATTCATATTATAATTTATACTTATTTGTATGGTTTATTTATATTTCTTATACAATTTCCATGCGTGATTATTTTGGTTTGGTTTAATTTTTAAGTGCTGGCATAGTTCTGTCTATGCGGGATTCTAATATTGCTGGTATAGTACCGATAATTAAGTCCATATTTTCATATACAGGGCGTCCCAAAAAAATGTATACACACTTTAAATACTTATAAAGGCAGTGTTTATTAAAATACATTTCATTTTCAAAATGTAATAGAATCTACAGACATTATTTAATTGTTTTGTCAACGCCTGTTTTCAAACTGACGTCCGTTCTGGTCCAGGCACTGCTGATAACGCGAAGCAATGGAATCGCAAACATCACGAAACATTTCGTTTGGTATTTGTGTGCATTCTCGTTCAATGGCTGCTCTCAATTCAGCGACTGTTGCAGGTTTTATAGCGTAGACTTTGTCTTTTAAGTATCCCCATAAAAAAAGTCTAGTGGTGTGAGGTCTGGTGAACGCGGAGGGTATTCTACGAAACCCCTTCGTCCAATCCACATCCACATCCACATCGTGCCAAGTACCACTCGCAATACTCCACTCTTCGGTCCGGATCATCTTCATTAATAGCATGGACTAATCTTGGAATGTAACTTTTCCATTGACAGCGCTTCAAAATGCGTTGGACAGACGATTCTGAAATTCCTACCTCACGACTCGCTTGCCGCACAGATTTTCTTGGACTTTGGTGATACGTTTCCAGTACTCTTTCTTGCTTTGTGGGGCTTGTCGATGTCCGTGGTCTTCCGGAACGCTTCTTGTGGACATTCTGAACAGTTCCATCGGCTTCAAACTTATCTCTAATTCGAGTGATGGTAAGTCGCGTTGGTGGATCTGTTTGAAACTCCCTCCTAAACTGTCTTTGCACTTCAACTGCGTTTTCACACTTCCAGTAGCATTTTAGAATGAATTTCCTTTGTTCAAAGCTTAGTCTGACTGCTATTATTAATTCTAATGGGTTTAACTTGGAAAGAAAGAAACATCAATTGAGCTATCAGCTGTTAAAGTGTGTATACATTTTTTTGGGACGCCCTGTATATAGGCCTAGGGCCTCGCAATTTCTAGATCTGCCTAGGGCCTCGCAACTTCTAGATCCGGCCCTGTATATATATATATGGACCTTTTCCAGTTTGTGTACCGTTTTTCATATAATTTATTTTTGAGAATATTTTTGTTAAAACTAACGAAAATCACGACTTAACCTAACCAATTATCAAGGGCGTACAGTTGATCTATTATTAATTATAACATTGTTTGTTTCTGGATTAGTATTTACTATTTACTAATAGATCAACTGTACGCTCTTGATAATTGGTTAGGTTAAGTCGTGATATTTTCGTTAGTTTTAACAAAAATATTCTCAAAAATAAATTATATGAAAAACGGTACACAAACTGGAAAAGGTCCATATATATATATATATATATATATATATATATATATATATATATATCTGTCGCAAGATTTCCTCTTCTTCGTTAGACAGCCATCGCCGATATGTAGGTAAACTCAGTATGTCGCTTCCTTGCACCGACAATGAAGTTTATACTGCTGACGGCCACGGTTCTTCTTTTCAAGCTTACTTAATCTGACTGCGAGTTACGGAAAACAATTTATACCTTCGCTCAATGGCGTCTCCCTCCCTCAATCCGTTGTGGGAGTGGAATGTTTATAAATTTCACGTGGAAGGATATAAATGACGTGGTACCTTTTTCAGTCTTTATTTCACAAGGATAGATCACTTTTAAGATATTAGATTTCTTTTACAATGCAGAGTAATTAGAAAATCAAATCCTTAACACTACACTTGCTAAGAGAGTTATTAACGAACAAAGGACCCGAGCCGAACCGGCTGCCCAAAGAGCGAGGCACGCACTCACCAGAGGGGTGAGGCTTCGACTGCCCCCTCAAAGTGTTTGCACTTTGCCCTGGAGAAACTCCCATGGTGCCACGTTTACAAAAGATTCTTAAGGTTGCAAAGGTTTTCTAACAATGATATTAGTAAAGGAATTTATATAATTTTGGTTCTACACTTAACTCCTTTATGTGATTTATATTAGCCGAAAAGAACACTTAGAATTTAGTAGTCTCTGTTTAAGATTATAGATGTGGCAACACTGGAGTCGTTAGGGTTAAGAAAGAGGCCAGATGATCCACTGGGGCATCGAGGCGAGTTATAAAATATTAAAAATTCAAAGATTAATACTTTAATTTATGCAAACAGAATAATATCCTTAAATTTGAACAAAAATTTATTTCCTATGGAAGACCTTTTCCACATATATACTGTTTATATATGTCGGCGGAAAAAATGTTTGTTAACTTCCTTTGGTATAGGTAGCCAGGGTCAGAATAAAATGTTATTCTTCATTACACCATCTCCGACTGTTTAAGGTATTCTCGGTATGTCGCTTCCTTGCACCGACAATGAAGTTCACACTGCTGACGTCCACGGTTCTTCTTTTCAACCTTTCTTTATCTGACTGCGCGTTACGGGGAAGAAACATTTATACCTTCGTTTCAATGGCGTCCCCTGCCTCCGCCCGTTGTAGGAGTGGAATGCCTCTCTCGTGGAAATATATAAATGACGAATTACCTTTTTCCAGTCTTTATTTCAAAAGGATAGATCACTTTTAAAATATTAGATTTCCTTTACAATGCAGCGTAATTAGAAAATCAAATCCTTAACACACCACTTACTCAGAGAGTTCTAAACGAAGAAAATCCCAATTGGGTTGACTGACCACTCAAAGGGTGAGGCACGAACTGCCTGCCCAAAGGGCCGAGGCATGACCGCCTCTCTCAAGGTGTTTTCCCTCGAGGAGATCCCGTGGTGCCACGTTTACAAAAGATTATTAAAATTGCAAAGTCCTACTCTAATAAGGATATTAGCAAAAGAATTTATATAATTGTGGTTCTACACTTAACTCTTTTATGTGAGTTATAATAGTCGAAAAGAACATTTAGAATTTAGGAATCTGTTTAACATTATAGATGTGGAACCTTTTGGAGAGCATCATTAGGCTTATCGAAAAAGGATGCCAAACATTGTACTGGGCATTGAGGCACTTTATACAATATTAAGAAATTAAAGATTAATATTTTAATTTATACAAACAGAATAAAAGGATTAATATGTTAATTTAGACAAACAATAATACTTTTAAATTTTAACAAAAATTTATTTTTCTGTGGAAACCTTTTCCATATATATATATATATATATATATATTATATATATATATATCAGGGCTGTGCGGGTCTATCACTTTCGTGTCGGGTCCGGGTCTGGGTCATTTTTCTAATTTACTTTCAGGTCCGGGTCCGGGTCCGGGTCCGGGTCATTTTTCTAATTTACTTTCGGGTCCGGGTCGAGCCCGAAAGTTCACTTTCAGGTCCTGTCGGGTCTTTTAGTATATGACCCGGGTCTGGGTCGGGTCCATTATTAAAAATGTAATAATTATAATCTGGTATAGGATAGGTAATAAGACTGCTACCGTAGCTACACTAACATGTTTTCTGAAACATAGTAAAACATTATATGGCTATACGGTAGTAGCCTAACCATATACATTAATTAATCCGATTTTGGAAATGTTTGAAAGAAGGTGTACTGAGTGTATTAATATTTAATAGTAACTAGGTATATTATACCTGCATTGCTAAGGGGCAAAGTACGATGTATGATTGCTCTCTTCAGCCCCCTTATTCTAAATTTTAATTCATTTTGTGAAAACAAATTCTATATTTTTTTGAATGAACTCAAATAGAAATTATCATCTTCTTGCATTAAAATTAATGCTTTGTTTATCTTAAAAAACAAAAATAAAACCGATAATATGAAATAATTAAAGTAATTTGGTAGTAATATTGTCTTTATATTTTGAGGGCAACATATTCTGTGAACTCCTTTAAAACAGATATTGATATAGCGGCATAGCCTATACTTATTTCTCCTAGAATCTAGATTGAAAGTTTGGCAAGACAGGAAAGAGATTTCTGAATTTTTAACTGATTTTTTTTATGTTGAATATACAGAATATATATATATATATATATATATATATATATATGCGCTTCTTAACTGAAACATTTTATTAGGACTATTCTACACTATTTTATTTGAGAAAACTTTATTCCCCAACACCGTTCGATCGCAAAAACAATATTGCGTCTAATAATGATTGCGAAAAAGAATTTTTTTGCGGGTTCAGAATGAAGCTTAGAGCGGAGAACAATCTTTCAAAGCTAACTTGTGTGCACGGAGTAGACAATGCTACCAAGGCTGCCTGTTTTAATTCTCCTCCCATTTCATCCACCATTTCATGGGATCTTGATGGATCAGTTTCCCATCTGAATCTCTCTCTTTCGCGAGGCGAGGACATTTTTCAAACTATCACACCCGCATCAAACTTCTCACTCAGTGACACAGTTTGAATTCGTCCTTCCTTCTGGAGAAGTCTTTCCTTTTGTCGCAATTCTTTTTCAATGGGGTCCGCGGCAGAGGTCTCGTCCGAAGAACTTTCTTCCTCTGCAACTATATTATTTGTAAATTTGCAATCATCATCATCATTTCTGGCAATAATAATAATACTGTAATCATAACGAATAACGATGTAATGCAACTATAAATTATTGATACTAATTAATAAATATAACAGTGCATGGAATGAATGCATTATATATATACATAAAATATTTTTACACGGAGAGATGAGAAAATAATAATTCCCCTACTAAAGACCCTTATCATCCCCAAACTAGAATACTGCTCCCTGCTAACTTCCCCTTAAAACAAGGAGATATAAATCAACTTTAAGGAATTCAGAGAAGCTTCACTTTTCCACACTTTTCAATTTGGCATGTAGATGTTTTATCAATATTATTATATTTAAAATATTCATTTGTAAGGCTAGTTTTTTTGCTACCACTCCCCACCGAAAAAAGACCTTGTAAAGGCATTGCAAATTCAAATAAATAGCAAACGAAGCACTGGAGACCAACCAATGTACACAGTACACAACTCACAAACAAACAATAAAATATATTAGGATTAGGCTATTCTTCCGTCATCATTAACTCTCCACTTCCAGTGAGTCATTTGGAGTGTAGATTGATAATTCAATACATTGTTGCCAAGTCTAAAGGCACACACATAAATTTTGTAAACTAAAAACCCGGCTGTGCGGGTCCTTCACTTTCGGGTCGGGTCTGGGTCTGGGTCAATTTTAAAATTCACTTTCAGGTCCGGGTCCGGGTCTTTTTTCTAATTCACTATCGGGTCCGGGTCCGGGTCCTATTTCACTTTCGGATTAAACCCGGGTCTGGGTCCGGGTCCGACCTACCAGCCCTGATATATATATATATATATATATATATATATATATATATATATATGATACACACAGACCGTGCATGGAATAAGGAACTCTTCTAGGAAAATTAAATCCACTATAGTCCGAATAAGTAATGGTAAATGACAAACACTATAGTTTTTTCTTTTTCATGATGTTAGCCCGACGTGGGCGAGGGTCACTCGCAGAGAGGCCCCAAAAATATAGCTTCCCTCACCAGCTATCTGCAAAGCAGATAGGATCCAGCTTTGGGACAGGATCTAGGGTTTAAAGCAGCCTCGCCCCACTATATTTAGAACCTCAATATAAGCAAAAGACTCGTTGCATTCACGTCGTAGTGAATACATCCGACTATAACTATTGTATTTTTAGTTAAAAACCAAAACTCAACCGGCAGAATTGAGCGTGTCCACTTTTCAAGGCACATAACATGTCCATTTCATGATGGGAGTTCTATCCCATTATGAAAAGGACGGTCTATGTATATCATAAAAACCTCAGGGGACCATTCTGAGTTTTATCCCACATATTGAGGGGTCGCGCGTCTTAAGGTACCTAAGCGCCACCACAGGCGAAAATGTGTTTTTGATGGATATCACTATTTTCACCCTTCCTCTATCGCGTGGTTTGGGTTATAATGACCTTACGACACTAGAAGTATGGTTGAAAACCTTATGAAGTGAACTACTTTTTTCACCTCTATCGCCAACCAAAAGTTCACCCAAAGTTCGACATAATAAGAAAATTTAAAAATTTAAAAATATATGTATAAAATATAAAATATGAAAATCTATTCCAAAAACTCATCAACATCTTCATTAGCATACTTAGAACTCTAATTTAGCTAAAAATGAACGTTCTAACTCAATTAATGACAGAGATACTATTGCCAGAATATTGCTGAACTTTGGAGGCGATTTCTGACGAATTTTAATTTTGGAGCTTAGGTACCTCAAGACGCGGGACCCCTCAATTATATATTAGGGTGGTCCTTATTTTTCAACTTTCAAATTTCCGTGCTCTGACCCCATCAAATATGCCATTTGATGTAAAAAAACAGTATACAAAATTTTATTGAGATATATTAATATTTAGAGGTCGCTCAACGGCTTCATAATATTGGATTATAAGATGCTCATAAAGTAGGAGTATAAACAATTGCCAAATGCATTGCCTATTCGATGGCAATTTAGCACCTCTAATATCGTCCTCACACTTATTTATTTCGAGTCTCCATCACTATGTATTTTGATCCATAAATCCACACCTGAAAATAGAACATCAATGTTATATTAGGCACAAAATTTAACCCTTTAAGCCCTGAATTTTTTGTAGGGTTAAGTTATGAATGCTTGTATTTGGAAGGTTAGCAATTTGTACCTTCAGTCCTTAAAAGGTTAAGACATTTACAAAACAAATAAAAAAGTTTAAAGACAAAACACTGTATGCACCTGTTTAATACACACACATCCTACCATTAACGTGGCTGACATGATACTGGAGAGGGTAGAGCAAGGAATTGTGTGGCAAGTAATGACGCATTATATTGCACAATTTTGATGACCTTGAGCGACCTCTAAATATTAATATTTTCTCAAAAAACTTCATAAACAGTGTTTCTGTATCCCCCGTCATATGTCTAGAGGGTCAGACTGAAACATTTTGATGGTGGTGTAGTGGTTAGCGTCACTGACTACGAATCCATCGGCCCCGGGTTCGAGACCCGGTAACGGCAACCGGCACGCAGCAAAACCCAGCTGTTCATCCTTCCACACAATAAAGTGGTTGGTAGATAAATGGGTACCCTAGGTGGCCTAGTGGTTAAGACGCTGGGCTGCTGGTAGGGCGTGGTTCAGATTCCACGTTAAACTGTAGGTCAAAAGGTGGAGTGAAAAGCTTGACCTTCGTCAGAATGAACAATTCGGGCGGAAGCTAACCAAAGGTTATATATATATATATATATATATAACTAGTTAGTTAGTTGCCTGTGGCATGCCCCTATAATAATTAATTAGTTTAATTAGATAAACTGAAGTAATTAATGATTGCTTGAGGTTCGAGGTCAGCGGATCCTTCGATTAAAATAAATAATTGTCATTAATAAGCTTTGTTTTTCCTTTTATCTCTTGAAAGTTATCAGTGAGTTATACCGACCATCGAGCTTTTTCAACTTGATTTAAAGGGTTAATTAAAGGAAACAAGAAAAGAAATAAGTTTTTAGAATGATTATGAATTTCAATGCGATAAATAACGTTACGAAGCGCATTAACAGAATAAATGAGATTTGAATTGAAGGATTGATAAATTCTATTGCGAACCAGCTTATTAAATGAAGTACAAAGATTGCGCGATTCATTTCGAGTGATTACAGTTAAATAAATTAATAAATTACACCATGTTAAAGACGGCCTTTTACGACGTCATTACATGATGGAAACTAACGTGTCACTGAGGTTGAAAAGGCGCGAAGTCTCGAGGATGTGCTGTGATGTCATCTTCAAATTGCGAGGGAGAGCTTCGATGCACTGTCTCTGGTTGAGAACAATAAACCTCTTGTTTTAAGGAGAGATGCGATCGAGGGAAAACTTTCCCGTCGTTATGAAGATACTTTCAATCGAGACACTTTCACGCGCGAACAACATAAAACATTTGTTTCATGAAAAGATCAGCGAGAACTTATTATTTTCTCTTTTCTTCCACTTCTGCTAACTTCTGAAAATGTATTATCAACTGTAGATACGAGAACAAACATAGAAAATACAAATATTTCAATGATTATCTATATATAGAACAATCTGAAAGTTGGACAGGGAGCTGCTGATAATGAAACTAAATTTCCTTTTCGATATATTGAAACTATTCAGTATTCGGGTAAAGTGCAACATTGTATTGACAAACGAACATTTACTTTAAGGAATTTTTATTCAAAATTTACGACTCTCGCAATACAAAATTTGCATAGAAGAATATTGTAGTTTTCGTATGCGAGGAAGAAGAATCTCTCTGACAAAAATACAGGGTGGGCCACAAGTTGCTTTGCCAAAGCAAATTTCGTTAAACTCGCTTCGGTAAAGCTACTTATGGCCCACCCTGTACAGTATATAAAATGTACTTTTGATATATTTTGAACATACTACTACGTAGGCCAAACAATAATGTATTTGCATGCTGTTGACATTATATATATATACAAAATTAATTAAATTCCAGTTATTTTTTAGTTTTTACTGAGAAAGTACTTATTATTTTTCTTAAAATGCTGTATTTTTCCTAAAAACCTTATTATTTCTCTTAAAATGCTGTAATTGATTTATTTCCTTCAATAAAAGAGAATAAACTAAAAGGGCGTTACTTTTGCCGCACCCGTTATATATATATATATATATATATATACAGGGTGGGCGGAAAGTAGCTCCCTATTTTGGATTGGTAAAAAAATACGTATATTATCCATTTATTTCAGAAAACATAATATGACAAGGTAGGCATACATGGTAGGTTTTCTCTAAAATTCAATGTGGGCTCCAACTCTTTCCACCAGCTTCTGGAGCCGCCCAGGAATGGCGTCCACTGACTTTAGCAGGAACTCCGGCGGGATGGAGGACATGACTTCCCGAATTCGGTCCTCCAGTTCTTCCAATGTCCTCGGTTTGGTGCGGTAGACTTCTTCCTTTACCCACCCCCAAAGAAAGAAGTCGCACGGTTACCGCTGAAAAACGGCAGAATCGGTTCAGTGTAACGGTGTGGTGTGGTATGACCTCAGATCAGGTTGTGGGCCCGTTCCTTCTGCGCAACACCATGAATGCTGAGCGGTACCTTGCTATGTTGCGAAACGAGGTCTGGCCGGTTGTCAGCACATGGGAGAACATCGACGATCTGATATTTATGCAAGATGGCGCCCCTCCGCACTTCACTCTTCTTGTCCGTGAGTGGCTGGATGCCCACTTCCCTGGGCGTTGGATGGGTCGTCGTGGTCCACATCAATGGCCAGCCAGGAGCCCCGACTTGACACCGTGCGACTTCTTTCTTTGGGGGTGGGTAAAGGAAGAAGTCTACCGCACCAAACCGAGGACATTGGAAGAACTGGAGGACCGAATTCGGGAAGTCATGTCCTCCATCCCGTTGGAGTTCCTGCTAAAGTCAGTGGACGCCATTCCTGGGCGGCTCCAGAAGCTGGTGGAAAGAGTTGGAGCCCACATTGAATTTTAGAGAAAACCTACCATGTATGCCTACCTTTTCATATTATTTCGTCTGAAATAAATGGATAATATACGTATTTTTTACCAATCCAAAATAGGGAGCTACTTTCCGCCCACCCTGTATATATATATATATATATATATATATATATATATACACACAGTATAATCCTAAATGCTCAAGTTGGTCGAACATTTGTGTAAATTGTAGATCGAATAGGTTATATACTGTATCTTATATTTTCAAATTTTTAACTACTTTAGCTTGTTTTAAAGTAAGAGGGAGGTTCTATAAGAAAGTTTAGAAAAAGCTCTTTTTTTTTTTTACCGTATACAATGAGTATTTTTTTCAAATTTCACCCGCGTTAGGATTTTAATTAAAAAATCTCCAAGTCAAATAAGTCGTCCGTTATGCTTCCTCTGACTTTACACACCCTCTGATTTGCTTTAGTACTTTAGGTTAACCCGAGTTAACCAAACTCGTAATGATTCGTAATAAACTTAATAAATGGCACTCGGAGAAATGCTTGTAATGAACATTGTTAATGTAACATTTTTGTACGTATTTGTAATTAAAGTTTCTAATATAGCGTTTTTTTATATAATCGTTTAAAAACGATAAATGGAAGATATCTGTTGAACGTAACTTCTCAAAGATTGTAACGGTTTTTATATCTTTTTGTGGGTGTTTCTTTTGGAAATGGGAGAGAAGGCTGCCCCTTGGGGAAAGAAGTTGGGTAAAACCCTCTACAAGGGTGCCATAAGATCCTACATACCCAGAGTTGAATTCTAGATTTTGTTCAGTGAGGATCACAGGGGATTGGAGCTCTCAAAAATTTGTAAGTATAGCTTGTCAGTTTAGTGTTAATCGCAAATTACCAGAATCTCTCTCTCTCTCTCTCTCTCTCTCTCTCTCTCTCTCTCTCTCTCTCTCTCTCTCTCTCTCTGGTATTGCAAAGGTCGTAGTTTTTTTAACTGTTTTATCACATTTTGAACAACAATATTTTTCTAAAGAAAACGTATATTTAACTTTTTTTTTCAAAAAGAACTGTAAAATAGGGTTTGTTAGTTGCAACGTCATATTTATAATTTATCATTACATCATATCATCGTTGCCTCGAGCAGGGCCTCCGCTATGTATGTGGTGGGAGTCTGACGCGAGACCTCATGCGGGGGCCATATCTTTGAGCGGACCAAACAAAGGCAAGACATCAGTTCTGAGTAACAAAATTTATTTTGTAACAAAAATTAAAGGCAACATAATCAGTGGCGACACAAAATAATCGGTAATGCTTCTACATTTTCTTCTACTTTTTTCTACATTCTTCTACATTTCTACATCGGCACTTCTCTTCTACATTTTTCTTACTTTTCCTAAACGCAAATTCGTCAATAATGTCCGCATAACTCAGTTTTCTCCTTAATTTATTTTCAAAGGAGATAATAACGAGATGACAGCCTATCCTGAGACACTGTAGAAAGTAAATAATCTTTTATGAGTTTCATGTTTGAGAATGAGCGTTCTGCTGAGGCAATGGTAACCAGCACTGTCAGCAATATTTTCAGAGCCATGGCTACGTTAGGATAAGTATCGGTAAGGGAATTTTCAGTTTTATAGCTCATGGTTCCAAGATAGTACTCGAGAGTCATTATCAGCTGACGTCCTGTTGAAGGGAGCAGCAGGAAATAAAAGATACTTTGTAGCGAAACAGGAGAGTTTTGACAGTAGTGTCCGAGGAAGTCGAATATCGTGTTGCAAGCGCGGCATTCGGTGTGGTGTCACGTCCGTTTGATGATATCATTCACAGTGTCAAACATCAGCTAAATAACCAAAATTGATGTCGACGATCTGCACAATTCCATTAACCCGAAGTGGGTAACGAAACTTTGCCAAAACTACTGCCAAAAATCCTGAAATCCTGAAAAAAACACCAAGACTTTTGCAACACCCCTTATCTATCTCTATCTCCATTTTCCTCTCTCTCTATCTTGAGTGATTATTGAAATAAGGCAAATCACTAATATATATGGTAGAATGTATATGAAATCATAATTAGAAATTCAATAAAGAGGATAAATCGAAAGAGAAACAACAACATAGCCAAATCCATCACTAGCGCCTTACTCCATCGCTGCATGTACTATGTACGGGAGCAAGGTGCTTATTACAGACTTAATATACTCGTTTCGTCATAATTGCATTTGCTTCGAAGAAAACTTTCAGCGAGTATGAAAAGTCTGCTCATTACAAGTATGTGTGTGTGTGTGTGTGTTACAGTAAGATTGTGAAACTAATGGTTTCATGAAATCCCTGTAAGACTAAAACAAGTGATTTCGCGTAATTAGTCTACTGTTTTACTCATGGACTTCAGAAAGTTACGTTAGGTTAGGTTAGGGTAGGTGAAATTCTTAAATATTTCAGTGACTTCCTGAAGTCAAAGTTTTTCCTGAAGAAAAATGCTTTCTCAAAAAGTTGCGAGTTTCGCAAGCAGTGTGTGGAGGTGCTCCATCCTGCTGAAACCACAGTAGATCTGGGTAATGCAGTTATTTCTTTTACGGGACAAACTAATGAGTTGTGCTAAGTCTATTGGTAGCGGTATCGTGTCTTCCTAATTTCTACGAAATTAGGAAAAGTCATTGTTTTGAGTATAAAATTGTGAAAGAATGGTTTTAATATACAATATTTATTAGTTATTAAGTAATTAAGTAATGAAAGATTAGAAATGTGTAGGTGTATGCGGAATAAAATCCCAAATCTGTTACCTTTCTGAAGAAGTAGCCCCAGTAATAAAATATACATCCATTATAAAATAACGGGCAAATAAAAACATGGACATTTTTTTGGGACACCCTATATACTGTACTGTACACAGGGTTGTTATAAAATAAGGGAGGAGTTTTAAAAATAAATAACTTTGCAGTTATTCGAAATAAAACAAAATAGCACATATCATGAGAATCTATGATTAAACTTTTTTCATAATACACCCGTTATTTACGCTTCAACATATCCTCCATCTTGGGCAATGCAGCGTTCGATTCTAGTCTATAGTGACTGGAAAACATTCTCAATTTCTTCCCGCGTGATTTGATGCACTGCAGTTCCGATATGCGCTTTCAGTTCTGCCAAATCTTGTGGCCGAGTTGGGTAAAAGACGCTCTTGACATAACCACATAAGAAAAATGTCTAAGGGGATTAAGTCGGGTGGTCGGAGCGGTCATGCGAGTGCTCCTCCTCTCCCAATCCATTCTCTAAGGAATGTTTCATTCAAAAACTCCCTGACGTTCCTTGAATAATGGCAAGGGGACTCGTCATGCTGTAGAATTGTTTGGCTCACAAGGCCTGAGGCCACCATCTGTGGAAGGAAGAAGTTTTCAAACATTTCAAGATATCGCTCTCGTTCACATTTCCTTCCTCAAAAGAGATCGGACCGATGACTTGGGATTTTCTTAAGCATCATAAGCATCAACCAGGACGTTGGCAGGGAGATTTCATATGATGATGTTATTGATGATTTCGCCCAGAAAAAATCTAGGAGGCAAAAATTTTGAAGATACCAAACTGTTCTGTATAACTGTCAGCTATTACACGGTTGTATCGTAGAGTTAGTAATTGTTTGGTAGTTGATAATTGCATTATTTTTTTATACATAGTTCTGTGTCATTTATTCTAAATAATGTATAAGCTAATTTTCAGGAATTTCATGAAGAGTATTTTTTCTGTTTGTCTTCTGAAAGTACATATTTGTTGTTTTGGACATAAATGTTTCATTAAAATTGTTTCATAATTGTTTTTTATTAACACAGCCATTTTTTGTATGTGTGTGCTGAGGTGATGTAGTAAGGCGTGAGTTGGTGGATGGAGGGGTGGGGCCTCAAATGGATATACTGCTTAGGGCCACCTAATGGCTAGAAACAGCCCTGCCTGGCAGCATCACCCTTCCCCTCTGCACAGAAGTAACAAGTGCGGCCAAGGTGCTATATTGGCCAAATTTTTTACTAAAATATAATTTCCAGTTTCATTTTTTCCGTTCGTATTATAAATTTTCATGTTTAATAAAAGGTTTGAATTGAACAGCAGAAAAATGTTTTGCTTAAAAATAATTTCCATTTTAATTTTTTCGTTCGTATTATAAATTTTCGTGTTTAAATAAAAGGTTTGAATTGAACAGTTTCTTATTGATGTTTTTCCTGTGATTGAGCTGTTAAAACGAATGTACTTGTACTGTATTTGCAATGCAAAAATCCTGATTTTGACACAAAAAAAAAATATGAGAACGAAACCTCTTATTTCCCATAGGTTACATTCCTTGAACATCGTTGTTTCGAATAGCGTCGCCTTCTCCAGGAACGCATTAGCGACGATGTTCGAGGTATTGCTGTATAGCAATCGCCCAACTCTTATCGTAGTCACTCCACATGACGTGGAAAAACTCGAGCAAGTTGGTGAGACACGACCTCTGCCGCCTAAACCCATATTGGGAGTCCCCAAGCAGCTTGAGAGAGAGAGAGAGAGAGAGAGAGAGAGAGAGAGAATATTGGGAACACCTGCAGCAGAAATGTTTTAATATATGCTGAAGATGTAGACAAGGAAAAAACCAGTCATTATGAAGCAGCTTTTCCACGTGTCCCATAAAAGGCAAGAACTCAACTTGGTACATAGGGATTGAGTATTTAGGCTATGACATAGTCAAGATTTTGTTGTAGTTCATTTAAAGTTACTCTGAAGCAGCCACAGGGAAGGCGGTCTTCGTTTTACCATTAGAGGATGAAACTGATGCCAAAGGAAGAACCAACCCGCAACTCCTTTTGTCTTTTCCAATTAGTGGTGATTTTAGAAGTGTTGCATCTCGCATAATCCTTTTGCAACATTTGTACATTAAGTGCTGCGGAATATCTCTTTGGAACAACGGAAGGAAATGATTCTTATGACTATATGGATGAAGACTTCCTCTGTCGGTATTAGGTCAGTTTTTCCAACATCGTAACTCGTTGTCTACGCAGTTTTATGTATATATACACAATATATAGTTGTCTGTTCATGGCAGGTCCACTATAATAAAGTTATTGAACTAAAAATGAAATAATTAGGCAGGGTCACCAATTCGGTCTTTCGACCAAATAAACAATATGTTTAATAAAGGAGACGAACACCCGAACAGGGCTTTGTAGTTTAGGTTTAATTAGCAAAAATAATTGAATTATTTGTTTACAGTAATTAACAATTACTTATACAGAATTGTGCAGTATTATAAATGAATGAATATTGACAATAAAGAATGATTTCACACAGGTCAAGAATTAAATGATACAATAGTGTTGGGGACAATAATTAAGGTAACAAAATATGCGGTATTTAACACAACAATAAGCTTACTTGTGGTCGTAAATACGCGAGTTAGATTTAACGGTATTGAAGACGTTTCTTAAGACCCAATTCGGATGGCAGAGTTTGTGGGAGTTATAGGCTTGGTAACATGAATAGCCTATTGCGACGTAGTAAAAACACTGTAGGCCAAGTGAGTTGGTGGTCTATACGAGGCTTACAGACCTGGGGTTTTGATGATGAAGATAGGCTATGAAAACTGAAGAGCCTATGAGTCGGCTAGACAACGAAATCTTGAAACCAAAACACTGTAGGGCTGAAACGGTGGTGCACTTCATGAAGGAACTGAGGTTCAAAGGTCGTAAGGACGGATACCCTTTTATGAGTGAAGCAGAGGACCGTACGAATAAAGTCGAGTGAGTTTTGGGATCGCTGTCGAGGAGAAGCGGAGCTTCAATGACGAAGGTCTGACAACTGAGAGCGAGTGGGGATAAATTATTGTTGTTATTGTTGAGGTTATAAGAGGTTTAGTTGTTAGAGTTGTGGGGAAACGGACTCGTGCTTTTATAGCCGCTCTGAAGGAGTGATTGTTTGGCGCGAACGTTTCGTGAGACAGTGAAATTTGCATTTTTATGTTGGTTTCTGTTTCGTGTTCGAATTTGACAACTTGTTTACTCTTACAAGCCGTGAAGAAAGAGGCAAGGGAAATGGAATTTCCGGTGTGTCTATATGTATATTATATATATATATATATATATATAATATATATATATATATTGCACTCTCAATGCGTTCAGATTATTTTTTAAACACTTGAACAGTGATAAGTTATGAATGATCGTTCATGAAGAGTTGTAGAAAAAATATGCAAAAAATAATAAATATATAAACAGTTATTAACTACAGCAATTTTAAGGCTTTTTAGACTTTGACTTTCTTTCGGCAAACCTCTTCCTGTGGAACTTACACCCTTTCGACATTCAACGTAATCTAATTATATCGAGACTCAATTAAGCACAAAACAGACTTCCAAAATATTAGACTTGTCTGCGCACTTTCTTAATGGCTCATATATTGTGATTCGTCTGAGCAGTAAGCAATGTTTTCGCTGAGACAAACATTGTCGTAGCTCAACTTGTGCAAAAAAATTTGAGCCTGTGCGTTGTGCTGTACTGACATTATTTATGGTGTGTACAAGCCTTGTGCGTGAATTGGACGTCATCTGGCTTGCGGGGCTTCTGATTCGTTTGTGAACTATATATCTGAAGAAGGCGTGAGTCGATGAATAGCCTCTTTGTTTATCTGACAACAATTTTCCATGATATTATGTTCTGTCCCATTTCTAAGGCCAAGACTTTGAGTTATCTCTCCTCCCTTGAACACATCTGATTATCCAATCAAATGATCACGGTCAAATGGTGATTATATATGGTGATATATAGGTATATTACAATGTTGATATATATGGCGATTAATGGTGATATACAGTATATGTATATTCACGAACGTTTTCCGTTTGTGTTATCTTTTCACGAACTATGCACCTTTTCGATGCATGACACTTTCTATTTGTAACTTAAACACCGATCTTACACGTAAAGTCTGCTATTCCAATTTTTATCTCTCTCTCTCTCTCTCTCTCTCTCTCTCTCTCTCTCTCTCTCTCTCTCTCTCAATATATATCTCTCAATATATATATATATATACACAGAATCTTCCTTATAGTAAAAATTTATTTACGTTTTTCCTTTCCTCAAGATAGTTTTCAGTTTAACTGCAAATTCGAAGCCATTCCAGTAATAGAAATTATAAGCACCAGCCACTTATTTCTTAATTAGTCTTTTCTGTTTGTATTTTCTTTGTTTCCTCTGCTTGAAAGCAAAATGATTGTCATTATATATATATAATATATATATATATATATATATATATATATATATATATATATATATACACACACACACACCTAATTTATAGGTACTAATTTACAACAAATTTTAATGAAGCAGTTAATTCATTTGTAAAGGGGTCACCAGATACTGTAGTATCAATAATGGCAAGAAATAGACTGAGTTCGTTTCCCTTTTACTGAACACAGAGAAAAATGTTGACGGTGAATACCATTACAGAGGCTTAAGTTAGACACTGCTGTAATTAAATTTAATTACAATGAAGGATAATGCACACACTGTAAATGGAAGATAAATGAATTCATTATGCGAAGTGGCACGAATAAATCTAGGAGTCGGTAGGTTTGAATAAAGGATGAAAAGCTTGCGTTCCGGAAGGTCTGTGTCGAGGCCTTTTGATGGAGGTTGATCCTTTGGGATCCGAGGTTTGTCCATGACTGAGTTCTGCTTCGCTGTTCTTCGATGAAGTTCTTCGTGACGCTTCGTTCTCGGGAACCTGGCCAGTTCTGGCTAATGTAAACTTTAAGGCATTATCAGGGTTGAGAAATATCTGTAGGCTTATACTTTGTACATCGATTGCCTTTTCCTGTGTCAGTGGTCCCGTCGTAAAGTCGCTTTCGTGAGAAAAGACCTTTTGAGAAGTAGGTCACAATATATATATATATATATATATATATATATATTTTCTTTATTGTGTGTGTGTGTGTGTGTGTGCGTGCGCACGACGATCACATTCATCACATAGAGATCCGGTTTTAGACTGCCTCTAGAGTTAGCTTGGTGGAGGAAACGATTTTCTTGAGCTTTACCATAGCCACACACCTGGCTTATCTTGAGCAGTCTGTAATCCGCCTGTTTTCGCTGTAAATTTCTTTTGCATTTTTTCCAGTTTACTTTTCCTTCATATATATATAACCTTACCTTACCTTACAAAGGTTTCGCGCAATGATTTCTCATTTCGCGAAGGTTAAGCTTGTCGCCCCTCCTCTCGAGTTGGCCTGGTGAAGTAGTGAGTTGGACTCTTGGGCAACTGATTAAACAGTTTTGGTCTTCTCACTACAAAACTATTTTCTTTCAGGGTTAAAGATGTTCCCTGTCTCGCCTTCAATTTTGTAATACGACACAGTCTACCGTTTCTACTTTCCACCGTTGTTTGGGGAGTTATAGGGTTCAGAGTAAGATTAGGGACTAGTTTCTCCATTATTTTCCAAGTGTAAATAATGGTGTATCTCTCTCTTCTCCTTTCCAGTGAATATAGGTCTAGTTCGCGTAACCTTTCCAAGTAATTTAGTTCTTTGCACCATTGATCTTGGCTGTGAAGCTTCTCTGGATCCCTTCCAGCTGTCTAATGTCTTCTTTTTTATATGGGCATGTTAGGACCGAGCAGTATTCCAATTTGGGTATTATCAGGGTTTTCAGTAGAGGAATCATTACATTCCTATCCCTTCGTTTAAAGGTTCTCAATATCTGACCCGTTATTCTCTTTCCTCTGTTTACTGCTGTCTTATTTTGTGTTTCAAATTTCGCATCATCTGTCATTACAACCCCTAAAACTTTTGCTCTGGAATTTCTTTGAATTTCCTGTCCATTTTGGGTATAATATTCCATGATTTTAGGTTTTCTCTTTTTCCGTACCGTAATAGCTGAAATTTCTTGGTGTTAAACTTCATATTGTTGTCTTCCGTCCACTTGTAGATTCTGTTTATGTCGGTTTGTAGAGATCTTATGTCTTCTGGGTTTCTTATTTTTCTACTGATCTTTGTGTCATCCGCAAAGAATGTTACTGTGCTGTCTCTGGTAACGTCCTCATCTATATCAGTTAGCATGATTATGAAGAGTAGTGGAGCTAATACTGTTCCTTGTGGTACTGAGCTCAGGACCTCTGATTCTGATGAAGGTACTCCTTGTACTGTAACGACTTGCCGCCGCTCGCTAAGGAAATTATATATCCATTTCCCTACTTTTCCTGTTATTCCCATATATTTCAGTTTATGCATTATGATTCCATGGTCACATTTGTCGAACGCTTTAGCAAAGTCTGTGTACAGTACATCATAGTTTTCATTACTTTCAAGTGAATCAATAATGTTGTTGTAGTGTTCCATTAGCTGTGATAGGCATGATCTGCCTGACCGAAACCCGTGTTGGTTATCATTGAATTTTTTCTGAATTTCCAAAAAGTCATAGATTTTCTGTCTAACTATTTATATATTGGGACTATTTATATATTGGGACTATGTTCGCGCTCTTCAGGATGCCCGGTATTTCTCCCGTGTCTAGTGATCGTCTCCATATCCAGTATAGGGGCTCAGCGATTGCATTCTTGCAGTTTTTGATCAGTGTGGCATTCCATTTATCCGGTCCTGCCGCTGAGTGTGTTTTTAGTTTCCCTATGGCTTGTGTAATATCATCCGTCGTAAAGTCGAAATACGTTATACTTTCCCCTTGTGGTTCTTCTTCAAAGAACGCGTTTCGATCGCATATCAATTTGTCAGTTTTTGGGATACTGAAAGATAATTCGTACTGAGTTCGTAATATGTCAGATACTTCTGTTAGATCATCCGATAAATCACTGTTCTCATTTTTTAAAGGTCCGATAGTCGCATGGTTTTTCAACTTTCTTTTTGCGAAATTATAGAAGTACTTTGAGTTAGCCTTTATCGCTTCTATAGCGTCGTCGTCTTCTTTTTCTGTATGCTTCTCGATTAGTCCCTGTATGACGACATCGATACTTTGCAGTTTATCATTTAATATTTTTATGATGTTGTCATCTTTACAATTACTTAATTTTGCAGTCACTCTTTTTCTCTTTCGAAACAATGCCCTCTTTTGTCTTTCGAACCTGCTTCTCTTTCCTCTTTGTTGTATCTTTGTTGTATGCTGGATGTCACATCTTCCCAGTTTATAGCTTTGGAGTGAAAATTAAAAATTTCGAAATTTGCTTCTTTCTGTTGTGCGTGTTCTTTCCCTTCCTGTTGCTTTATATTAGTTGTTATTTCAATGATGTTGTGGTCCGATATCATAGTTGGGAATATTTCTACATTATTAATTTGATTACTGTTGTTTGTGAATACCAAATCTAGGCAGTTGTTTTTTTTTGTGTTTTATTTCTTGCGTTAACATAAATATATCAGCTAGAGCTAGTAGCATTTTTACCTGCTCCTGGTCTTCTCGTGTGCCCCCCTTGTCCTGGTGTATACATATATTTTTTCCTATCCTTTTATATTTCATGAATAGGAAATTAAAATCACCACAGAGAAAAATATTTGGGGTTGGAGAGTGTAGATCTTTTACCAAGTTTCTTACCTCTGTAATGGAATCTGAAAATTTTGAGGTTGGCGTGTTTGAAGGTTTGGCGTGTTTGAAGGTCTGTACATTACAATTAGTATCATATTTAATTTTTCAATTTTTGCTGCTACACATTCTACGTAGTTGTTTGAGGTACTTATAGCCATTTCTGCTATGTGCCTTTCGCGTGTGTAAATAGCACATCCTCCTTTACGTCTCACTATTCTGTCGGCTCGAAGGATGCTATAGTTGTCAATTTGTATTTCTTTTTTGTCAATACAGGACTCACAATTTTCACAGTTGCCTGGCAGTCCTTTGGATGAGTTTCTGTGAGGCATGCAAAGTCTGCTCCGGCTTCTTGCATGAGTCCTTTCAGGTATAAAACTTTGTTCGTGGAATGGTTTGATTTAAGGCCCTGTATGTTGGCTAGGATTATATATATATATATATATATATATATATATATATATATATATATATATATATATATGGACGTAAGAAGTGAACAATATTCCGATTTTGGCGTCATTAAGGTTTTCAGCAAAGGATTAATTACTTTTTGTCCTTTTCATTTGGTTGTATATCTGTTCTCCTTTGCACAAATTCTGCTGATTTATATGTATTTTGATGCGCAGATTACGAATATTTTATTATTTTTTCTCTAACACTCACCATTTTTCCATAAAACTACGTTAATATTCCACAAAAATTATCCAAATTATATCAAACGCCTGCTAAGCAGGAACAGCCCTACGGCTATTGGTCATTATTGTGACACGTTTTGCTCACTGTTGTTATTTTCTTTCATTGTTTCAGGTACTCTGTTGATGTTTCGTGTTAATATACTTTTCTGCTGGATCTACTGTGTTTATTAACTTCTTTTGTCGAGAACATTCATTGCTTTCACGTTTTAACTTCAATAATGTCTAGAAAATGTGTAACCGATGCCGATTTATTTTGTTATGTGTGTGGCGAACTAACATTGAAATCCCGAAAACAAACATTTACCCCTCTGGTTAAAAAGGCATATGAATTATATTTTGAATGCAAAGTGTATGATCAGGACAGAAGCTGGGCTCCCCACATATGTTGCAATTTGTGTGCAAGGAGCTTAAGAGCATGGTTACAAGGTTCACGTCCATCAATGCCGTTTGCTGTCCCTATGGTCTGGAGAGAGTCAAAAGATCATGTTAGTGACTGCTACTTTTGTTTTAACAAATATACGAGGTTTCTCTTCGAAATCCAAACATGCAATACGATACCCAAACCTGCCATCAGCTATGCGACCAGTTCCTCACGATGAAACCCTGCCAGTTCCTAAGCCACCAAAAGATTGGTCTTTGGACGAGGAATATTGCCACCCCGAAATTGAAATTGAACCACAAGTAGCCAGTGAGCTTGCAGATCCAGAATTTCTACTATCCACATCATCGTCACCTCACCTTATTACACAGGCAGAACTAAATGACCTCGTGAAAGATTTGAATCTTTCAAAAAATCAGGCTGAACTTCTAGAATCCAGGCTGCAAGGGTGGAATCTTTTAGAAAAGGGCACCAACATAACTTATTGAAATCATTCTGACGCTCTCTACATGATCTTTTTTTCTACAAGTGATGGTATTGTGTTTTGTAATGATGTAGACAATTTAATGGAGTCTTTGGGGCATCAACACAAGCCGGAAGAATGGCGTCTCTTCATTGATTCCTCCAAATTAAGTTTGAAAAGGCAGTGCTTCTACACAACGGAAATACTTATCCTTCTGTCCAATTGCACATGCGGTCCACATAAAAAAAAACATATGAGAATATGTGTATTTTACTTAGATCCATTAACTATAATAAATATAAATGGAATATTTGCGGTGATTTAAAAGTTATAGGCCTTCTCCTTGGAATGCAGCAAGGGTACACAAAATACCGCTGCTTTTTATGCGAGTGGGACAGTCGCGCTAGAGACCGCCACTTTGTCTGTAAAGATTGCCCTGCCAGGATGAGTTTTGTTCCAAGACACAAATATTTCCAATGAGCCTTTAGTAGATAAAAAAAAAGTGTTATTGCCACCACTTCACATCAAACTGGGCTTGATAAAAAATTTGGTGAAAGCTATGGACAAGAACAGTGAGGCGTTTATTTATTTGAGGAATATATTTCCAAGGCTAAGCGAAACTAAAATCAGAACAGGAATTTTTGTTGGCCCACAAATAAGTAAAGTTATGAACCAATTTTGACAGCAAATTAAATGAGGTAAAAAAGCAGCATGGGTTGCCTTCAAATCGGTTTGTTCAAACTTCCTTGGTAAAGTCAGGTCTGACGATTATGTTACTGTGGTGAATGAGATGTTAAGGTGCCATAAATCTATGGGATATAATATGTCCTTGAAGGTGCATTTCCTTGACTCTCATTTAAAGTGTTTCCAACCAATTTGGGCGCCGTTAGCGACGAGTACGGCGAAAGAGTCCATCAGGAGATAGCCATTATGGAAAAGCGGTTCCAGGGAAGGTGCAATTCCAGTATGCTGGCTAAATATTACTGGTTTCTCATTAGGGAAACTCCCGAGAGTATGTACAAACGAAAAACATTAGCAAAAAGATTTTGATTGTTGTTTTGATCTTGTAATAATTATGTTGAGGTATTCAATATATTCTAATCTGTATATGAGACTTTTATTACACATCCCTTCAAAACGGTGGGTGATATAGGTATTCTGACATCAAATTTGAACTCAGGGCATCCAAATTTATAAAAATCACTTCATTTCGTTTAAAGGACCGAAAACGTTTGTAATTTTGTCGTGAAGTGTAATGCTTTAAACATTATCTTTGTCATCCAAAAACGAACAATAAGGTTATTATTATCAGATACTGCTTTCGTAATCATTCAGATGCATTCTTTAACCCTTTATCGGACAGTGTTACTTTAGTGATTTTGTTCTGGCTAACGTCAGACGATTTTATTCAGTCTCGGAAAGACCTCTGTGCAGTAAAGGATTAAGCAAACGTCTCTTAACCCTTTACTGCACAGAGATCTTTCCGAGACTGAATAAAATCGTCTGGCGTTAGCCAGAACAAAATCGGTAAAGTAACTGCGTGATAAAGGGTTAAAGGGCTAAAATTATTAAAGATGAAAGGCTTAATCAAACTGACGCATTTAATTTTCATTTACAAATGTCTGAATACAATCTTTAACTTAAGTGGAGAAGTAACAATTTTGTAACTCAAGAAATTCCCTGACTACGAGTAGATCAAAACGTGTTATTCTTCAATTTAGATTGTCTTCATTTCCAAAATCACCTATTTTCGTTGGAGTGAAACTAAGAAATGATTTATGTGCTGACAAAAAAAAAAAATTTCTGATGTAAATTCGTTTAAAAACAAGCTGAAATATCCTTTAATTATGGAATACCAATAAAAAATTAGGATTAATTATACATTACTGCGTAACTTTTCTAACTTCTCGTATCTAACTATCAATTCTTTGTAGTGTATTTGTATCATATCTTCTTTGACAGTATTTGTATCATATATAATAACAACTTGAATAAATTAAGATTTAATATATACTCTATTTTCAACTATTAGTCCTGACTTAATTACTCCTTCTTATCCAAGAATTTATATATTTAATCATGATATATATTATATATTTTAACTTTAATTAGTTTGAGAGCCTAGTTAAGCCTAAAGCTTAAAGACGAAATTAAATTAAATAAATAGTCCGACTGACAGTTTCTCTTCGTATTATTGTAACATCTCACAAATTGTAATATTGTAATATTTATTTTATAAATAAATAATTTTGAAATTAAACTCAAATATGATACATCTCTGCTCCTCATTTTTATGTATGCAAAGAGTTGAAAACTTTTGCTGTTGAATTTCATATTGATGTCTTGTGACGTATATTCTATCCTGTTTTAAAGGGTTGTCACATTCTCTGGGATTTTTATCTTTCTATTAACTTTTGTGTCATCTGTAAAGGCTGTTACGGATCACCTGAAGATCAGGGCTCCCAGCCTTCTTTAGTTAGCATTATAAGGCTAAATAACGAAAATATCACGACCTAACCTAACCAATCGTCAAGGACATACAGTTGACCTAACGATTGGTTAGGTTAGGTCGTGATATTTTCGTTAGTTAGCATTATAAGGCTAACTAAAGAAGGCTGGGGGCCCTGATGTTCAGGTGATCCGCTGCTACTGTTACTGTTTATTTCATTACCTTCATAGGTGAACGTTATTATAATGAATCATATGGGAGCAACTACTGTACTGTTCCTCGCGATACTGTGGTATGGATCTCCGAATCTGATGATGATGATATTTCTTGGACTATAACAACTTGCTTTCATTCTCTAAGAAATTTATATATCCATTTTGCGCTTTTCCCGTTATGTCTATTTATTTCAGCGATACGCTACTATTCCATGGGCTAGCGTATCAACAGCCTTGGCAAAACTGGACATCATAATTGACACTGCTTTCAGCTCTTTCTTATTTGAATCCATGTTGATTTTTAGTGGATCTTTCGTATCTCCGAAAATATATAGATTTTCTCCTTAACCATTCTTTCGAATATTTCAGTCCATCGTTCTTTGCGTATGTTCCGCTCTTCCTTTATATGTATATAACGACAGTGATAACTGTCTTTAAGATGTCCGGTATTTCTCCTTTATCCAGAGATCTCCAAAGAAAGTAAAGACGCGTCGCTATTTAATCTTACTTTCTTTTTATTGCAGCAGTGTAGCCGTCCATTTGCCCAGACCTAACGCTGAATTTGTTTTCATTTGTCCTATAATGCGTTCAGTATCGCCCGATGTAAAGTCAAAGTCTGTAATATTCTCACTCTGTAATTCTTCTTCAAAGCAGTAGTTCCTGCCACTTTTTTGTTCCTGTTTTTACAACAAAGAAAACCGTTTCCTATTATATTCTTAATCTTTCAGACGTGTCTGTTGGGGTCATCAGTTAGTGTATTTCTTTTCATTTTTAGCTCCAAAATTTCCAAACTTATTTGATTTCTTTCAAGCACACACACACACACACACACACACACACACACACACACACACACACACATTTCACATATATATATATATATAATATATATTATATATATATATATATATATATATTTTTAAAGGGTGTTCAATTCACACTATCGTCAACAACGCCGCAACAAGAACAATAAAAGCGCTGTGCGTACATATCTGGACGAACAATTCAAGCGCTGTGCGTACATATCTGGACGAACAATTCCCAAACCGGTGTAGTCCAGGCAATCTAGAGCAAAAATAGCTTCAACCTGGGCAAAATTGCTTCAGAAGCTTTCTAAACTGTTTCCAGCTCAGGAACCATTGCAGAATAACATATCCAAAATCCGACAAAATTGGACCCCGGGAACACCCCAAAAATGAAATTCAAAATGGCGGACTGGCAGTTTCCTACGAAATACAATAAATTTTAATTTCGCTTTGTAGAGAGAGTTATGACGTTTTTCTTGATCAGTAAAATGTTTTAAAACACATTTTCGTTTCTAAATTAACCTATATGACACTAAAAATTGTATTAGGCGGCTAGTATTAAACTATGACGTCACGTAATGTAAATAAAATATACTGTATGGAGTGTATGTGAGAATAGACATTGCTACATCTTTATAAACTTATATTATATACAACTCTTTAATTCCTACTACCCACTATCAAATCTGCGTATTTGTGCTTGTCATTTTCTTTAAAACTGTTATTATGTACTCCTTTTAAATACTGCAACACAGTTTATTAATTTGTGTTTTCTGTTTCAGACTGACTCGGTGTACGGCTGACTCGGTGTGCGTCCGCCTTCAAGAATGCAGACCCCTGAAGAATTGTGCGTGATTTGTAAGGAGAAATTGGACAGCGGACAGGAAGTGGTTCACATCTCGCAAAAAGGAGCAGATGGTATAAATGCATCCAGCCGCAGCCGTGGAAGCGATGTTGTTGCAACAGCTGGAATAAGTGTTCACGTTGTATGTAGGAAAAGGTTTACGGATAAAAAGACCATTGAAATAAAGAAGCGACAGACCGCAGCCGAGGCAATACCAAGGAAAAGTGCTCGTTTTCATGAATACGCATTTTCCAGTGCTACTCACTTTGTTTTGTGATACCTTTGTGGACTTTTTTTCCAAACACAAACCAAAATCAGAGCATGTCAAAATAAGAACTACAGAGTTCTCCGAAACCATAAAAAGGTGCTGTGAAAGCCGCTGCGATGAATGGTCGTTTAATGTAAAAGGCCGTCTGGAGTATTATCTTCGTGATCTTCCTGCTGCAGATTGTGTCTACCATCACACCTGCAGCGTAAATTTTCGAAGTGGAAAAAACATTCCTCGCGCATACTCCTCCGACGATCATGATTCGAAGAAAGGGAGACCAACTAATGAAGAGCAACACCAAGCATTCCTTCAGACCTGTGCTTACCTGGAAGAGAATGATGATGAACAACTGTTGATTGGAGACCTAATTTCCAAAATGGAGGAATATCTTCAAGGAAGTCAGAGCTCTGTCTACGAACGCAGGCACATGAAGAGAAAGCTTTTAGAACGTTACGGAGACAAGATCATAATATCAGGTGAAAGTGGGAAGGCAGATGTAGTAACACTACGAGAGACAGCTAATGAAATTCTTATAGATTATCACAAAAAGTCGAAAGAATGTGATATAGATATAGAGCTACAGAAGATTTACCTAGTAGAAGCTGCTGCAAAAATAATCAGAAGTGATATCAAGTCTGTCGACTCGCCTAGAAAAGATGTGTATCCATCTCCAAATGACATCACTGCAGAAAGTGTTCTTGATTACATTCCCAACAGTCTGAAATTGCTATTATCAAAAGCATTTGCGGGACAGGATGCTTCAAGAAAAATAGGTGCAATTGGGCAGAGCATTATGCAAGCAACCCGTCCTAGAGGATTACTATGTCCACTACAGATCGGTTTGTCGGTTCAGCTACACCACAACTTTAGGTCAAGGTACCTTATTGACGTTCTCCATCAGCTGGGTTACTGTTCGTCGTATGCAGAAGTAACAGATTCGAAAGAAACGCGGCGCTGGCAAGTGGGTCTGGCTCTTTTACTGTTGATGAAAACACTGCAGTCCTTCTAGCAGCAGATAACGTCGATCATGATGTCTGCACTTTGGATGGGAAGAATACCTTTCATGGAATGGGTATGATTGCCGCAATAACTCCGAAGATCAAGATCCACCCTTCTATTCACAGGCGTAATGTTGGTGACAATGACATTAAGAAGATTGCAACCGTTGACATTAGGGAATATAGACACGCGAGAAGCATGTTGAGGGACATCTCATTCCGCGAACTTCCAGTACCCACTGCCACCATAAGTCGACTTAGTCTTCTCTGGCAGATATC
Organism: Bathynomus jamesi; assembly: GCA_023014485.1. Classification (NCBI taxonomy): domain Eukaryota; kingdom Metazoa; phylum Arthropoda; class Malacostraca; order Isopoda; family Cirolanidae; genus Bathynomus; species Bathynomus jamesi. The sequence goes on along the minus strand of JAJOZX010003553.1, from coordinate 282,014 downwards.
TTCAGCAGAAAGATCAGGTCCAAGTTGGTCCGGAACAATGCAGGCAATTCACGGTGGATCAAGTGTCTCACATCCAGGTGTGGCGTCGATCACGTTCCTTCCCATCATAGATATGTCGCCAACTGACATGACCTGCATATTTTCGACATTACTATATTTGAGCAAGATAGCACGCGATCAAAAAGTCCCATGCATTATTATCTTTGATCAGCCTTTGTTCTGGAAAGCTTCCCAAATCATCAATGAACAGAGAGACCTGCAGGACATTGTTTTAATGCTGGGATCATTTCACACTCTGATTAATCTTTAGGGAGCAGTCGGTACTCTTATGAATGGTTCAGGATTGTCTGAAGTACTTCAAGAAATATACGGACCAAATGCCGTGCAACACATGATGTCTGGAAAAGCTGTTTCAAGAGCGATACGTGGTCATATGATAGTAGATGCAGCTCTTAGTACCTTACTAGTCGCAGACGTTTTCCCTCGTAATGAAGATGGAACTCCTCATGACCTCCATAAGGAAGCTTGTGACCTGCTCGACGATGTTATGACCCCGAAACAACCAGTTGAGGATGTGGAATCTTCGAATGCATTGTCTCAGATTGCTACCACTTTGGATGCGAAGAAAACTGACCTACAATCTACTTCGCAAACAAGTCAACTCTCTGGTTGGAATATCAGCGAATGATCAACATTGCACGTTCCTTGATAACAGCAGACAGAACCGGCTCGTGGGATTTGCACTTGCAAGCTATGCTGGAGACCATCCCCATAATTGCAGCAGCCGGACATCACAATTACAGGAATACACCAGAGTTTTGTTGGAAAGTAGTGAACAGCACAAGGAAATGAGGGGAAGTAGACAAATGAGGGACAGTAATGACATGAAGAAAGTACTTGAACGTCTGGAATCCTTATCCCCATTCCATTCTACCTCGGGTCTCTGCAACATTGTAACAGGGGTAACTGCTGATCCTGGAGTTAACGTTCATCAATTGCATTCAATCGGTACGAACATTGTCGTAAAAATGATTGGGAAACAAGCCTTTACATATTCTGCCAAAAGATCTGACAAAGTGAAACACTAGGATCTGCTTCTGCCGTTGTGATCACTGATGCTTCAGATATAGAAGTAGATCCTGCACTACTGTTTCAGAGAATGATGACTGTTGCCACTGGCGGAGACATGAATCTTGAAGATGTCATGTGTTACGAACTGTGTGCATATCCTCCTGCATTGTTCGAATCACGAAGTATCTTGAGGAAACCCGATAAGTCTCAGCTAGCTCATGCAATAATCAAATACACTGACACTTTACGCATGGAAGAAGTTCAAGAAATTCAGTGCACAGACCAGTACGTATTGGATGGTGGATCTCTACTACATCGTGTTTCCTGGCGTCAAGATGAAACATATGACAGCATCGCCAACTCATATGCGATTTCACTCTGAAAACATATGAAAAGCAATCATTGTTTTTGATGGCTACAGCAGCTCTCCTACGATCAAGGACATGACCCACAGAAGACGCAGCACCAAGACAAGCAGAAATGTGAATCTCAGTCCAAGCATGAAGTTTGTTGCCAGAAGGAACACTTCTTGGCTAATGAAAACAACAAGCAAGCATTTATTTCCCTCGTAGGTGAGATGTTGAAGAAGCACGGGTGTACTGTTCACAACGCAGATGGGGATGCTGATGTGGACATCGTTCGTGCAGCAGTTTCCTCATCAGAAATGCAACTACAACAGTAATAGGGAAGACACCGACTTGCTGATTCTCCTTCTGTACCATGCCAAGGACAGTGGTTTCAAGTTGTACTATCGCAGCGATATAGACGGGGACCATCTCCTAATCCTGTGTATGATATTCAGCATTCAATCATTGTTAGGCAATGACATCTGCAAGTATCTCCTGTTTGTGCATGCTTTCACGGGCTGTGATAGCACATCCAGAATTTTTTCGATCGGTAAAGCCAAAGCATTCGACACACTGATGAAGGTGGCTGAACTCCGTTCAGTTGCAAATACATTCTTTCTGATTGTTGCCACACTCTGACATTGAAGCCGCTGGAAGAAAGGCAATGCTTCTGTTGTATGGCTGCAAAACACTTGAATCCACTAACGCACCTACGTCATCGAATGTTAGTTGAAAAGGTAGCTACAGCTAAATCTTTTGTTACACCCGAACGTTTGCCACCTACCGATGCGTCCACAAAGTACCCAGCTTTCGCACATACTTTCAAATACTAATCTGGAAGTCTACAGAAGAGAAGATCGATGCAGAACAGTGGGGTTGGTATGTAAAGAATAATTCCTACTACTCTACAGCCTGCGACAAGCCACCAGCTCCAACTTATCTACTCAACATGATCCGCTGCTCCTGCAAGACGAAATGTGCTACTTCAAGATGTGGATGCAAGCGTAATGGAATGCCCTGTTCAGCCGCTTGTGGCGAGTGCCAAATCAGTGGTTGCGATAACAACCCAAGTACCGGTAATCTATCCGATGATAGTGATGAAGAGGATTAATTTCTGTATGTTTGTGACCAGGTATCACTTCTTCTGTAATGAACATAACTTGAAACTGGGAAAAAAAATTTGTTGTATTATTGATTATAAAAATCTGTAAAAAGCTATATAACATTATATTTGCGTAATAACTGGTTGTGTTGTATATTGTTGAATTATTTAAAACATTACAACCGAAAGAAAAAGCATCAAATGTATCTCTATAAATAAAAGCGTAAATTATATATATATTTTTTTTCGTAGGAAACATCCAGTCCGCCATTTTTAATTTCATTTTTGGGGGTGTTCCCGGTGTCCAATTTTGTCGGATTTTGGATATGTTATTCGGCAATGGTTCCTGAGCTGGAAACAGTTTAGAAAGCTTCTGAAGCAATTTTGCCCAGGTCTAACTACAAATTGCCTGGACTAGTGGATTCGAAGGGGTGGCCCTATTTTCTGGCTTCCAAGTTCACCTGACTATCTTCATTAGATCTCCCTCTATGAGGCTGTGTAAAAGACATTATTTACCAGAAGTTTAGCAGTATAATAGTTTTACATGAAGAATTATGTCTGCAGTTAAACACCGCCACCCTCACATACAAACAAATATTTGGCGAGAGGTACAGTACCAATTGGATGTGTAATTATGTATCGAGTCAAGCACGAATGCCGCACGTCTCGAGTTTAACTCCCTGAACTAACTTGGTTGGTATAACTTTCATATATTGTAAACTGTGTGTGTGTATATATATATATATATATATATATATATATATATATATATATATATATATATATATATTATATATAAACATAATAATAATTCAGTGGCGAGCATTCAGGGTAAGCTAGGTAAGCGCCGCCTACCCTAATAAAAATCTTATTAAAGATATTAAAGATAGTACCATATTTTTCAGAATAGTCTACAGTACATACCCACTAGCCAGGTATGAACTTTATCATTAACCACTATAATTATATAATATGTACAAATTGTACATGTAGTGCGTGTGGCTCGTTCGCAATGCCGCTTACCCTGTAGACATACCCACCGCACGCCACATATATATAAACCCACAAGGAAAAAGTAAAAAAGAAAAGGAATCATTTTTCTTTCAACTTGTGGGTTTGTATCATTCATTCATTTCACGTGTTTAATTATGAAATTCATCCCACCCATATATATTATATATATATATATATATATCTGTAAAAATGAAAAATGAATAATCCCTTCATTCATATAATTCTGATGATATTTCGTAATATTTATATAAGCCTTTTATTCTTATTCATATATTCATTTTCACATATCAAGCCCAAAATCGTATTACGTTGACACGAGTTTGGATAAAACTTTGATTTGCTTTCTATTTTATAATTGGTGAATTATTTCTTTGAAACTACGTAATCAGTTTGTATAAAATCCAAAATCGTATAACGCTGACACAAGTTTGGATACATTTTTGATTTGCTTTCTTTTTTATAATTGATTAACTATTTCTGTTTAAACAACTTAATCATTTTCGTAGACTTAGTTTAATAATGTGATCTTGTTCATGTTTTTGTATACATGCTCTCTTCGTTGTAAAAGATGAAGTCATGTCCTGCTTAACGTTTAATTTTTAATCTTAAGCCTTTCATTTTGGCCCATGTGCATGTTTGTTTGTAATTCGTGATGGGAAGGCATATTTCAATTTCCATTTTTAGTTAACTCGGCAGATCATGATAACATCAGATCTGTCAATATGCGGTTTAAAAAAATGAAAAAAATATGGCGTCCTCTTGTTTAGCAATCTAGGCATTGATACAGCAAAAATATTTGTTTGTCTTTAAATGTTTTGCAAAGTAAATCAGCCTATTGAGAATAAAACAGATCAGCATTGAATAATATTGAGGTAAGGAAAAAATGGATATAAAAACCCATAAAATTTCTCCAATGTTCATTCTAACTAGACTTAGAGGCTGAGCGTTACCTGTAACATTTTAGCAGTAAAATATAGTAAGAAATATCTTTGTCTTCTCCTTCGAGCCTTGCTCTCTTCAAAGAATTTAGTCTTAAATAGAGAGAAATAATTTCCCGATACGTTATAAGAAGAATCGAGGAACTTAGAGAGAATTTACTCAATTTAGTCTTAAATAAAGAAAGATAATTTCCCGATACGGTATAAGAAGAAATCGGAGAGTAGTGTAGAAGAAAACTCCTGCGATTCCCTTACGGTATCAGCTACTCCAGAGTAACAAATCCGTTGCTGCCACCTAACCAGAACCCCCGTCAACTTCGAACCGACCAAGGCCACAGACTGATGGGTCAACATATATATATATAATATTATATATATGTGTGTGTGTGTGTGTGTGTGTGTGTATATATATATATATATATGTTAAACACAGACCGTGCATGGAACAAGGAACTCTTCTGGGAAAATTAAATCCACTATAGTCCGAATAAGTAATGGTAAATGACAAATACCATAGTTTTTCTTTTTCATGATGCTAGCCCGACGTGGGCAACGGGTCTCTCGCAAAGAGATCCCATAAATATAGATAGCTTCCCTCACCAGCTATCTGCAAAGCAGACAGGATCCAGCTTTGGGACATGGACCTAGGGTTTAAAGCAAGCCTAGTCCCTACATTCAGAACCTCTATATAAGTAAAAGACTCGTTGCATTCACGTCGGATTGAATAACAAAGAAAAAGGGGTAACTATTGTATTTTTAGCCAAAAAAAACAAAACTTAAACCTCAACCGGGACATTGAGCGTCCACTTTTCAAGGCACGTAACACGTTCGTTTAATATACACAAACTCAGAATGGTCCCCTGAGAAATTTATATGTTAAACACAGACCGTGCATGGAACAAGGAACTCTTCTGGGAAAATTAAATCCACTATAGTCCGAATAAGTAATGGTAAATGACAAATACCATAGTTTTTCTTTTTCATGATGCTAGCCCGACGTGGGCAACGGGTCTCTCGCAAAGAGATCCCATAAATATAGCTTCCCTCACCACCTATCTGCAAAGCAGACAGGATCCAGCTTTGGGACATGGACCTAGGGTTTAAAGCAAGCCTAGTCCCTACATTCAGAACCTCTATATAAGTAAAAGACTCGTTGCATTCACGTCGGATTGAATAAACAAAGAAAAAGGGGTAACTATTGTATTTTTAGCCAAAAAAAACAAAACTTAAACCTCAACCGGGACATTGAGCGTCCATCCACTTTTCAAAGCACGTAACACGTCCGTTTAATATACACAAACTCAGAATGGTCCCCTGGATCCTGTCTGCTTTGCAGATAGCTGGTGAGGGAAGCTATATTTATGGGATCTCTTTGCGAGAGACCCGTTGCCCACGTCGGGCTAGCATCATGAAAAAGAAAAACTATGGTATTTGTCATTTACCATTACTTATTCGGACTATAGTGGATTTAATTTTCCCAGAAGAGTTCCTTGTTCCATGCACGGTCTGTGTTTAACATATAAATTTCTCAGGGGACCATTCTGAGTTTGTGTATATATATATATATTATATATATATATATATATATATATATATATATATATATATATATATATACAGGGTGGGCCGTAAGTTTCCATACATAGGAAAAATAAACATTTTTTTATGGACAACCATTTTTATTTATAATATGCTCTACATGGTTGCCATTGTTTTGAAAACACATTTCAATACGTGTTCCCCACTGTTGATGAACACGCATTAGCACAGTTGACGTTATGCTTGTAATGGCGTTGGTGATACGTTCCTTTAGATGATTTATGTCTCGTATCTTTTCCTGATACACCATGGCCTTCAAGTGCCCCCAAAGATAGAAATCAAGGGGGGTGAGATCTGGGGATCTGGGAGGCCACTCCACAGGACCACGCCGACCAATCCAAGCATCCGGAAACTGCTGATCCAAATACCGACGCACGTGAAGACCATAATGAGGTGGAGCTCCATCTTGCTGGAAGTAAACTGGGAAGTTACCTTCCTCGTTTAGCAGGGATGGGAAAGTCTCTTCTTGCAACATGTTAAGATACCTTTCGGCATTAAGATTTCCACTGACAAAAATTGGTCCAATAATTCTGTCACCCCATATCCCGGCCCACACCATCACTTTACCAGCACCTTGCATCTTCGTCGGACTCAGCCAGTTAGGGTTAGCATTACTCCAATAACGTATGTTTTGCCGATTAACCTCTCCATTGACGTAAAAATTTGCTTCATCAGTAAACAAGATCTTAGTTGAAAAGTTTGCATCCTCGTTCACTTTGGTTAATGCCCATTCACAGAATTCCATCCGTCTATCCGGGTCGTCTTCACTCAAATGCTGTGCCATATGCAATTTGTATGGATGCCATTTGTTTGCTTTCAAAATGCGCCTGATACTCGATCTGCTGACACCACTTTCTGCAGACAACCGTCGTGTACTTTTTCTGGGACTCCGTGTAAGCGCTGTAAGTATCGTAGCTGTTGTGTCTTCATCGGTGGCTGTACGTCTTGGACCACTTCGCGGTTGATCTGCAACATTTCCAGTTTTTCTGAAACTTGTTAATAAGTTTTGCCACAGTGTCGTGTGTGATGTTCGTTCCATGTTGTCTGTTAAAGTTCATTGCAACCATGCGACTGCTTCCCGACCTGTATATATATATATATATGTTTAAACACAGACCGTGCATGGCACAAGGAACTCTTCTGGGAAAATTAAATCCACTATAGTCCGAATAAGTAATGGTAAATGACAAATACCATAGTTTTTTTCCTTTTTCATGATTTTAGCCCGACGTGGGCACGGGTCTCTCGCAAAGTTTTTTTCCTTTTTCATGATTGCGAGAGACCCGTTCCCACGTCGGGCTAAAATCATGAAAAAGGAAAAAACTATGGTATTTGTCATTTACCATTACTTATTCGGACTATAGTGGATTTAATTTTCCCAGAAGAGTTCCTTGTGCCATGCACGGTCTGTGTTTAACATATAATGTTCTCAGGAACCATTCTGAGTTTGTGTATATATATATATATATATATAAGAAAGGGAACTTACATCATCTTTTGTTAAATTTTCCCACTCAATGGGAAAAAATTTGTATAGAAACGATTTCTAAAAGTCATAAAATTTAGTTATTGGTAATATTAGGTTTTCTTTTGCTATTTTATTCCTTTTGATGACACTAATACAGTTTCAAGAAAAGAAAATCGTTACTCGTTGATACATTTTTCGTGCTTTTTAGAATTTTTTTATTTGTAAGCGAAAGTTTTCCTCAAATTATATGCTTTTGTTATTAGTCACAGTGGAATTTGTGTGAAGTGCAGCATCACGGATTTAGTAATGAAGGAGAAACGATATTGTACAAAGTGGCCGGAGTCTATACAGCGTGTATCAGAAAGGTCCTGTATATAATATTTATTGTTTTTAATGTATTTTTAAGCTATGATGCGAGTTATGATTAAGCTATAATTAATATTCTATTAAATGTCCGAGTATCTCCAGATAATTGACAAAATCCGTAGTTCAGTGGGTAACACCGTTTCCCTATATAAGCGAACTGAAGAAGCTGAGGTTGGGGGTTCGAATCCTGATGATGCTGGTAATGATAATAATACGAGAGTTAGAGCTGGATTAGCTGGCTTGAGCACTGCGCCAGTTTCTGACCCTCATCACTGATTATTGTTATCTCCGGATAATTAATTAGGCCAAATCTGTGTTTCTTAAATTACTCTACTGTATATGGGGAAACAATAACGTAAATGATATACAGTTTTGAAAAATAATTCGCCTAAAAATATAAAACTTTTAAAAAGCATAACAAATTGAATAATTATTAATTAATGCGTGTGTTTTGTTTTTGAAATTTTATTACTGTCGCCAAAAGGAAAATATAGAAGAAAAACAGAATATTACCAAATTAGTAATTTTTTTTTTTTAGAAATTTTTCTTGGCGAACTTATTTCCGAAAATGCTCGTAATTCGCCAATCTAACACGAGCGTTCACTGCATTAAAACGTCCGATGTCGTAATATTTTTAGGCATATCATTTCATTAATTCTCGCATCCTACTAACTTCGTTTCGGCAAAATGAGAAAATAAACCCCATATTCTGACGAGTCATTTTCTACAGAGGTAATTTATATTAAATTTTTATTTTACGAAATTTGAATGGATAACATTTTCCATAAAGTGACATAAAATCCTTGAATCCCGCAACTTTTTGTTATAAGGTAATTTCGTGTCATCAGACTTTTCTTTCGAGTATTTATTTTGAAGATTATGAAGGACCTCAATTTCTTCTTCATGACTAAAAAGCTAATTGCATTAGACAGCGTTCCTTTAAAATGTTATTTAGTTGAAGGTACAAAGTTTCGTCGTTATTTACAATTTAATCTTTGTTATTTGATATTAGTAAACTTAAACGTTCCGTACATTTATCTGAAGTTAAATTTAAAACTAAAGAGATCGAACATTTCTCAGAAAAGAGAACCGCTTCTGACAAATAAAGATAATCATTGTTTCTATTCATCCAAAAGAACGTTTCTCAGAAAAGAGAACCGCTTCTGACAAATAAAGATAATCATTGTTTATATTCATTCAAAATTGAAAATTATTTTATACATACGCTTTCATACAATTTCACCTTTACAGATCAAGTCACCCTTGTAAAAGTGTATTAATTTCACACACACACACACACACACACACACACACACGTGTGTGTGTGTGAGCATCTCCGTACAAACGAGGTACCGAATTTTTTTAATCCATATACCTAAAGTAAGTAACCAAACTTAATTTAACCCAACCTAACCTTAGTGCCAGGTAGCACTAACTTTAATAGATATATCGAGCTTAGACGTCAGGTTAAAAGATCAGTTAGGAATGCCAAGCGTAATTTAGAGATAGTTATAGCTGCGGATAGTAAACATAATCCAAAAAAGTTTTTTGAATACGTAAATAATCGTAAGCCGGTAAAAGATAACATAGGCCCTCTATTGGATGTAAATGGCGCTTTGGCTTCTGACGCTCAGGCGATGGCGGGTATTTTCAATAACTTTTTTGCGACAGTTTTTACCGTAGAGGACGTAAATAATGTCCCCGACGTTGACGATATCGTTCCATTTAGTAGCGAGACTATTTTAGATGAAATAACTGTTTACGAGGCTGAGATTGCGCATTATATCGATAGGCTAAAAGTTAGCAAGGCTCCAGCCCTGACGCTTTTTATCCTAGACATTTGAAAGATTTGAAAGACGTTATCGTAGGCCCCTTAGCGAAGATTTTTAATCAGTCACTCGAACGGGGATTATTCCTGAAGACTTCAAATTAGCTAACGTCACGCCTATTTTTAAAAAAGGCGACCGCGCGGTAGCTAGCAATTATAGGCCCATTAGCTTAACGTCAATTGTCGGTAAACTTTTGGAATCCGTAGTTAGGGATCGTATTATCGATCACTTAGAAAGTAGGGGTTTGATTAATAGTAGTCAGCACGGGTTTCGACGCCATAGGTCTTGTTTAACAAATTTGTTAGAATTTTATAACGAAATAGTGCGCGAATACGATAGGCATAGGGCAGCTGACGTTATTTATTTAGATTTTAAAAAGGCGTTCGATACAGTTCCGCATAGGAGACTAATTGCGAAGGTTAAAGCGCACGGTATCCGCGGTCAGGTAGCTAACTGGTTAGAAGAATGGCTTCGTGCTAGGAGGCAGAGGGTCGTAGTTAATGGTAGTGAATCGGGGTGGTTAGAGGTAGGTAGTGGTGTCCCACAGGGTTCAGTGTTAGGCCCATTGTTATTCGTAATTTACATTAACGACATAGATGTAGGATTGATTAGTAACGTGTCAAAATTCGCGGACGATACTAAAATAGGCGGTAAGGTTGTTAACGAGGACGATAGAAATAGGATCCAAGACATGTAGATAGGATTATGGAGTGGACGGATAAGTGGCAGATGCAATTTAACGTAGATAAATGTAAAGTTTTGCATATAGGTTCTCGCAACAATAATTACGTGTACACGATGGATGATAGGGATTTAGCGAGCGTTGACGAGGAAGTAGATTTAGGCGTACGCGTAACTAAAGATTTAAAGGTTAGGAACCAGTGCCTGGAGTCTTGCGCAAAAGCTAATAGGATGTTAGGCTTCATAGCGCGTAATTTCGAATTTAAATCGAAGGATATATATTGCCCCTTTACAAGTCCCTAGTCAGGCCTCATTTGGAATATGCCGTTCAGTTTTGGTGCCCGTACTTGCGTGAGGATATTGATAGGTTAGAAAGGGTTCAGCGTCGTGCCACGAAACTTATTCCGGCATTGCGCAATAAGCCTTATGAAGATAGGATTAAAGTGTTAGACTTGTATTCACTCGAAACTAGGAGATTAAGGGGGGAGCTTATTGAAGTTTTCAAAATCGTTAATAACATCGATAACGTAAATTTTGACAAATTGTTCACTTTCGATAATAGTAATACTCGCAATAACGGATTCAAGTTGCGTGGCAGACGTTTCATTACTAATATCGCTAAAAACTTCTTTACGTTTAAAGTAATTGATAAATGGAATAATCTTCCCGCGTCAGTCGTTCATTCTACCAGCGTTAATGTGTTTAAGAACCGTCTTGACAGACATTTTAAAAATATTAACGTTGTTTAAAATTAAAAAAAAAGTTAACAACAGGAGCTCTGGTGGTGGTGCTCGAGGATGAGTCTGTTGACGATGAATGCCAGCTTGTGACATGCCAGCGTGTGATGCCAGCAATAAAAAAAAAAAAAAAAAAAAAAAATTAGACTAACACGAATGTACAGTAGATGTAGCTCATAGCGTAAACTAACCCACTTTTTGTTTAACTTTACCTACTTTTTTTTTTTTTTTCTTATCCTCCTTACTTTGCATGTCTCTAACTCTTTTCTTGCATGTTTGTAGTTTGCATGGTATGACAGTGAGTTAAGACTGTGTTTGCATGGTTTGTAAGCGTTCTTATTTTACTTCTTTTCATCTTCACCCCTCTCCTATATTCTCCGACTATTTTTCTGACTTGTCGGCAGTGGCCGGCGGATGATGATGGTGAGACTTTTTCCCTCTTTTTCTGAATGAATGTTAACCCACGAATGATAGGTGTTGCTCCTTACTTAACCCCTTATTCTCCTCTCTTCTTTTAACCCCCTACTCTCTCCTTTCTCTCGGGCTAGCCTTGGAGTGGATCTTAGGGTCTTTGTTAGCCTTAGCTTCTGTAGATCTGTAGAACCTGGAAGGGCGTGATAAGTGTTTCGGATGCAATTGAGTGCCTGAAGGGTGATTTCTGTGAAGTCATTAAGGTACTCGTGAGGTACTCATTAATCTGGCCTAACCTAACCTAACCAAACCTCAACCAACCTTACCTAGCGTAACCTAACCTAATTAGGACCCATATCTCTTTTCCGACACTTAAAATGTTTCTAGATTTTTATATAAACTTTTTTTATGTTCCTAGGCATCAAAAGTGTTACCTCACAAAACATACCTCACTACATCTGTGAATTATCATACACTTGACCTCACTTATGCACAGTTGCCTATATACTCGTACATACCCAAGTGTGTGTGTGTGTGTGTGTGTGTGTGTGTGTGTGTGTGTGTGTGTATATATATATATATATATATATATATATATATATATATATATATATATATATATAACTTATTACTGTAAATTCTCACTGGGTATGACATTCTAGGTAAATCACAATTCTGGTTTAAAGATGGACGTACCACAGAAGATGCAGTAAACCTGCTACTGAAAAACGTTTGAGAAGTTAAATAATAAAAAACACATTCTTGATTTTCTTTGAATTGTCAAAGACATTTGCTGCACTTGTTACACATGAAATTTTACTACTCAAACTTCACATACGGCATAAAAGAAGTATGATTACTATTTTTCACTTCATGTCGAAGATTTCCGTCTGTCACTCGCACTAAATTTGTATAATATGACGATAATACCACACTTACTTCTTTACAGTATAATGTAGACTGATAAATGAAATTAACAGTTAATTACAACATATTCATAAATGTGTTTGTTCAAACAAACCTTTATTGAACCTGAAAAAGTCATCTCGAATGATTATTCCACAAAACATATGAATAAAGTTGTTGGTATAATGTAGATGAAACTTTAAGTATCAGAAGTCACGTACATACCGTAGTTACACTATACATAGTTACACTTCTTACTCTGTATTACTTAATCATCCAACCAGAGTTTAATTTATGACGGTATAAATATGGTAACAAAAACTCAAAGGAATATAAAAATCGTACTTCGAAAGTTATCCATAAAAAATGCTTACGAATACTCGCAAACAATGGTAACAGGCAGGTATTTCCCAGCGTTTAAAGAACTGCATATTCTAAAGCTAAATAACTTACACAAATTTAATGTTGCTGTCAGTATGTCAGAATTGTCAATAACGGTTCCCCAACCTCGCCTATAACCAAAGCAATCATCTCGCATGACTCGCATCTTAACCATGGCACAAGATTTCCGCAGTGATTGTATACACAAATCAAATTATACAATGGGAGTGGCAGGAAATGCACTTTTTTAAACTGCAGATGTATGGCATGCGTTATCTATAAATATCAGACACGTTTCATCATTAAAAAATTTCGCAAATCAGGAAAGGATGCTTCATCAACTACTCTATGAGTACATACTACATACCCTACAATGCATACACATTCACCATTAATAGTATTATCACAGTAGTTATGTATTAACGTACTGTATATGCGTTGTTATAAAGTCCGAGAGAGGTTTTAAAAATAAATAACTTCAATTATTCCAAATAGAACAAAATAGCACACATGAAAATATATGACTCAAATTTCTTTCCTACCTCTCAACCACTTTTCTCTGCTTTGCTTTAAAACTTCCACTTGTCTTTAAATTTCTTACTTCTTTTAACCTTCCTTCTTAAACAGACAGCCTCGGAGGGACCAGCCTGTCTGTTGCTGTTTGGTGTCCTTTGTATTCCTTTGTATGTGTAAAAGTTTTCTCATAGTTCACCACCGCACTTTACGAGCGATATCTTGAAACGTTGGAAAACTTATTCCTTCCACAGCTGGTGCCCCCATATCTTGTGAGCCAAACTTTTCTTCAGCATGACAGAGCCCCTTGCTACTATTCAAGGAATGTCAGGAAGTTTTTCAATGAAACACTCCCTGGAAAATGAAGTGGGAGAGGAGGAGCACGCGCATGACCGCCCCGATCACCCGACTTAACCCCTTTACTTTTTTTTATGTGGTTATGCAAGAGCGTCTTTTACTGCACTCGGTCACAAGATTTGACAGAACTGAAAGCACATATCGGAACTGCAGTGCATCAAATCACGCGGGAAGAAATTGAGAATGTTTTCCAGTCACTATAGAATAGAATCGAACGCTGCATTGCCCAAGATGGAGGATATGTTGAAGCGTAAATTACGGGTGTGAATTATTAAAAAAAGTTTAGAGTCATAAATTCTCATGATATGTGCTATTTTGTTCTATTTGAAATAATTGAAAAGTTATTTAATTTTAAAACCTCTCTTGGATTTTATAACAATCCTATATTACGTATTGTTTAAAATGTATGCAAAACCCTATGTTAATAAGTTATTTATATGCGAGTGATTTTTTTTCCATGAAAGTCAGTCCATTCTGTCTCGTATGTTTTTAACAATTCTTTTTAAATATTTAAAGTTATTGTCCTCATTACAATACTTGTAATTGTATATTTTCTGTATTTATTATTATTAGTAGCAGTAGTACTGGTAGTAGTAGTAGTAGTAGTAAGTAGTAGTATCCATTCCACTTTCCATCAATTTTTGTCTGAGAAGCTTGTATGCTTCCTAAGGGCATATTCATATTTCTTATTAGATATGTGAAATGTATACTACACTATACTGAAAAATAGCCAATCATCTCTATGAATACTATTTCAAAATGTATTTTCATTATTTGAACAGAGAACTTTCAGTTTTGAGTTTAGACTAAATAAATATGTAAATTATGTGATATACATATATATATATATATCGTTAAAAGTTGCGTTCGCCTCTATTCGGTGCTATCTTTTGAATCACTTTCCTCCTACACAGAAAATGGCATCTACTTTGTTGTAGATGTTTTTGGGGTTCAATTTAGGTTAAGTTAATACGTTATATTTACGCGAGTGTGTGTATATATATATATATATATATATATATATATATATATATATGCGCCTCGGTGGTGTAGTGGTTAGCGTCGCTGACTACGAATCCATCGGCCCCGGGTTCGAGACCCGACGGCAGCCGGCGCGCCGCAAAACCCAGCTATTCATCCTTCCACACAATAAAGAAAGTGGTTGGTAGATAAATGGCTACAGTAGGTGGCCTAGTGGTTAAGACGCTGGGCTGCTGCTGATGGGGCGTGGCTCGGATTCCACGTTAAACTCTAGGTCTAAGGTGGAGTGAAAAGCTTGACCTTCCTCAGAATGAACAATTCAGGCGGAAGCTAACCAAAGGTTACATTATATATACATATATATATATATATAATATACTATTGTACCAAACTACATAATGGGGTCTGTTCAATAAAAATCGGATAGAAATAAGAAAAACGACTTAAATATAAAATGAATAAAAGATGCCTCTGATATCTTCCTTATGAGAAGAGGCAAACAATTAATGAAAATACTGGATTATGTAGAATACAGAACTCTGAATCGACTTCAGAGCTGAAATGTTTTCGTGAATGCAGATTTTAAGGCCATTATGAAATAGGCACTTTGGGGAAAAATAATTGAATAGGTGATGCGGAAAATTTTATAAAAAGATTTCATTATGATGGTCTCCTGTTGGTTAATAAAGAGTTGTTCTTAGAAGTTCAAATGACGTCATACCATTTTTTGGCTCATTGCTCGAAATGTTTACTTTTTTATGGGCTCATTGTCGTTATGATCGTTTTGGGCGCATTTAAATTTACGTACTTTATGTAATTATGTCCCCGACTAAATAAATTTGGAGTGGGTCACACTGGATTACGCTTGTCCCTCCGTTCGTCCATCACACTAAGTGTTCAGGCTCAAACATTTGAACCGTTCAACGTAAGATGATGAAACTCGACACACACATGGTTCATCACAAGACTGTGATATGAGCGAGAACCGGGTCTTTTTATCAAAGATCAAGGTCATAGAAAGGTCAGTTGGTCAAATTGAGGGTCATGTCATATTTTTTGAACCGCTCTACATAACTTTATGAAACTTCACGCCTATATGGATCATTACAAGATAATGTGTTTTAAGCAAGACCAGAGGTTCCTGCATTAAAAGTCAAAGTCACAAAAAGAGGTGGGGGACATTGATGTAGTTCCGACATAGTTCTTGTTATTTTAATAATTATATATATATGTGTGTGTGTGTGTGTGTGTGTGTGTGTGTGTGTGTGTGTGTGTGTGTGTGAAAGGTTTTCCACAGGAAATAAATTTTTGTTAAAATTTAAAAATATTATTCTCTTTGTATAAATTAAAGTATTATTCCTTTAAAATATATTATTCTGTTCGCATAAATTAAAATATGAATCCGTTAAATTTTTAATATTTGTATAAATTGCCTCAATGCCCAGTAGATTGTCTGGCATCCTTTCGATAAGCCTAACGATGCTCTCATTATAGATGCCACATCTATAATCCTAAACAGAGACTCATAAATTCTAAATGTTCTTTTCGGCTAATATAAATCATGTAAAGGAGTTAAGTGTAAAACCAAAATTATATAAATTCTTTTGCTGATGTCATTGCTAGACAAACTTTGCAACTTTAATAATATTTTGTAAACGTGGCACCACGGGAGTTCTCCAGGGAAAACACCTTGAGAGGAGCAGTCGAAGCCTTACCCCTCTTGTGAGTGCCTGCCTCGCCTTTGGGCGTTAATAACTCTCTAAGCAAGTGTAGTGTTAAGGATTTGATTTGTTCTAATTATTCTGCATTGTAAAAGAAATCAATCTCATATTTTAAAAGTGATCTATCCTTGTGAAATAAAGACTGAAAAAGGTAACTCGTCATTTATATCCTTCCTTCAGCAAAGGAAGAGCAGGAAAGAATTTATTTCACTTTGGAAGTGAGGTAGTCAAATAATTTTGGATAGTCAGTAGAATTAGGAGAAAGATAAACAGCGCAAATGTATTTAGTTTGAGATTACGTACATATGTGTAACTCTACTGCATTATTGTTCTTGTTGCTTGTAACAATGAATGCTGAGTCCCTTCCGAATTATTTCTCAATATTCGCGAGTGTATAAGCTCCCAACTCATCATTTTCATATACATTCCATCCTAAAAGTCTCCTCTTGCTCTGTTTTATAAATTTTACGTGTTATCTTATGAATATTACACTCGTTCTGTTACGTGACTGTTAGTCTAATGTTATACTACTGTTTCGTTATCCGTCTACGTCACATGGTTCTTCCTGTTGTCATTGGTTATACTTATTATTTCCATCTAATTTTATTAAAATTGTGTGTTATTCGTGTGTTACGTTACCATGAATGTCCACGTAATTTAAATGGAAAATATATTACGTTGTCCTTTCTTCTACGTCGTCACTGGCTAATTAGGCTTTAAAATTATTATAATAATAACAACACTAATTAATAATAATAATAAATAATTATTTGATGATATTCGGCATAATTAAATAACAAAATAAAATACATGGTGTTATAATCCTAAATTATAATGTTGGCTTTAAATTTTAGTTCAATAACTACAATAGTACAGTATATATAATTACAATTGTAATTAATTGTATTCTTGTAATTGCTTGTATAGTTTCGGTGTACAATGATAATGAATGTACTTAAACTTAAAAGATTTATTAGAAACCAAAGGTCAGTTAGTTCCCGCTTAAAGGAAGCTATTTAAAAATCTGAATTGAACAATTTTATTGTTTTTACTAAAAAATTAACTAGTTCCAAATTCTTCATTGAGAGTTGATACCCTCCACTCTACCCCCAGAAAATTATCGACTATTTAATCCTTTGTAACTAAAATTCAAGGTATTCCTGGCCGAGGGGGTCTACTCTCCTCTCATTGTTAAATTGTTGTCTGGCTATCTGACGCATTCAAAAGCCTCTTATCCTATTACCTGTCAAAATTTTAAACCACTTTGGTCGAGCCTGCTTTTGCATAAATTTCTTCAATTAAAAATGTTTGAGACTCCTTTCCTTTCAATCTTTCAGATTCGTCATTTTACGAAGGTCAGGCTTATTGCCTGCCCTCCAGTTTAGAAATTATTGAGTTTCCCTTCAGTTCCTTCTTCAAATAAGTTGTGTCAGGTAGTTAATTAAATTGGCTCCTACTGCTCGGATAAAACCTTTCAGACTAAGGCCTTACTGAACTTCTAGGACACCCCTTTGTTACATCCAAAGTGCTACTGTATAAGAAATAACGGTGCGTAAAGAGTCCGCACGACATATATATATAATAACCAAGTTATAGGTTAAACAGAGAGGCACCATTTTTATAGTGGCAGCTTAAATGAAGCAAGTTTGTATAGTCTACCAAATTAAAGATAGGCTGCGGTAATTTATAATAAAGTAGTTTGACGAGATAATTAAATATTTAATTAGTATATGGGGGTCACAAGGTAGCAAATGTACCAACTGAGGAAGAGAATAGGCTGCGCTAGTTTTCCTTTTACTTAATAACAAATAAACGTTCACAGTTAATAACATTACAATTGCTTAAATTGAATGTGCAATGATGTGATTTAATTGTTGAATTATTAAGCGAATTATAAGATGACGGACTAATGAATTTCACTGTTCTACGGTTGAACAGAATGACAATTAGGCCAAATCGAGGGCCTGTTAAAACAGATGCTACATATTCTAAAGCTGAACAACAATTGGCGATACTTTGACTGGTAAATCATGACGAGGTGAGACTCGAGTGATGGTCGCTTCTTCTCTCTGGCTTTATGACCCCGTCTGATCCTCTAATGTGTTTTGGTGTCGTGATATATTTAATTTAATTTCGATATTGTGGAAGGTTTTATGATGCTGACATTTGTTCAGGCGGTTACGGAATTAAGGTGGTCGTTGGTATCCGAAGACGTCCGTTTGGAATGTCCTCTGTGCCTGCCAACGAACCATTCCGAATGTAACTAAGGTTTGCGTACATATTTCTAACTGCGATGAATCGAGCTCTTTGACTTTTATTGAAGAGAAGGCGAAAATCGCCTTCGTAAAGGCGACCTTTTTATGATGCCATTCTGAGAAATGTATTACCATATCACATGTACGGAGTTTCTGCAATGAGACAGTAGGACTAAAATGAGGTGTTTAGGAATATATATCTCTCTCTCTCTCTCTCTACATATATATATATGTGTGTGTGTGTGTGTGTGTGTGTGTGTGTGTGTGTGTGTGTGTGTGTATATATATATATTATATATATATATATATATATATATATATATATATATAGTTACGATAGAAGTGTTCTTCGGGAATCTTATCCTCAATAGGAATATAAAGACAAAAGATACGATTCTCAACATTTATCGGCCAAACGTTTCGGTCCACTCAGAGGCCATCTTCAGTGACTAAATGAAAGCATTCCAAAAAAAAATCAATAATATAGGGTGATCCAGAGAAATGGGACCCAAAAGAAACCCCTGTAACCCTTAAAGTATAAGTCCTTTTATAAAATCATACGCATCATTCGAAAGAGGATAGTTACAAGTTTGTACAGGATTGTATAGGTTTTGACAATACACGACAAGATAAGATACAAAACAAAATAAAAGTGTTAGTTAAAACTAACCCTTCAAGATGACTGCATGGACTGTGGAACAGCTGCGTTTCATAACTGAGCAATATTATGAGCATGGAAGAAGTGTAGTTTCAGCTCTTAGAAGGTGATTTTGACATCTGAAAATTTGTCTTGAAAGATCTTTGAGCTGAAACTACACTTCTTCCATGCTCATAATATTGCTCAGTTATGAAACGCAGCTGTTCCACAGTCCATGCAGTCATCTTGAAGGGTTAGTTTTAACTAACACTTTTATTTTGTTTTGTATCTTATCTTGTCTTGTATTGTCAAAACCTATACAATCCCGTACAAACTTGTAACTATCCTCTTTCGAATGATGCGTATGATTTTATAAAAGGACTTATACTTTAAGAGTTACAGGGGTTTCTTTTGGGTCCCATTTCTCTGGATCACCCTTTATAACTAAAGAAACAAAAGTAAATACAAATGACAGATAAATATACTGTACATCAGGAGTGGTCAAAACGTCGATCGCGATCTACCAGTAAATCGCAGAGCAATTGTTAGTAGATCGCAGTATGACCAGTAGCTTAGCCTAGCAACAGAGACCTTACATTTCACAATACTAACGAGCACACGACCCAAACGCTACTACCAAAAATTAGCGTTCTTTATGTTATCACCTCCATTATCGGTAGCAACATTTATTTGTTTTATCTTTGTGTTTACCAGTCATTTAACAAGGAATAACAAAGTTTAACGTTAATAATTCTGAGAGATATTTAATTAATGTCACAGAAAATGATACCGCTAACTTTAATTTCTGCCAAAATTTCATACCCCGGTAAGCTGAGCTGTTATGAGCATGTGTCACTTAAGTGACGGGTCAGTCATTTGGAATAATCGGTGGTGAAGGTCAGTCTCCAGTCCAACTGTATTAACACCATTAAAATGAGTGCTGGACCAAGTGCCAAGAAACAAAAAACTTACAACTTTCACAATGAGTGGGAGACGGCATATTTTTTTTACGATGAAAAATTCCAAATGTGTGTGTTTAATTTGCCATGCATGTGTCGCTTTCGTCAAAAAGAGGAATTTAGAGAGGCATTTTAAAAATATTCACAAGCGGTATGACAGTGATTTCCCAGCTAAAAGTGAACTACGTAAGAGAAAAGTCAATGAACTTAAGTCTCAACTTAGTGCTCAGCAGTCTATCTTTACAGGGCCTAGCACAAAATCGAAAGCAGCAACGATTGCGTCATTTCGGGTGAGCCGTGTACTTGCGAAACACAAGAAACCTTTTCAGGATGGAGAAATATTCAAAGAAGCATTTACAGAGGCAGCAGAGTCTTTGTTTCAGAATTTCTGTACTAAATCGGAAATATTCTCTGCTATTAACCAGCTTCAGGTATCCAGAAATACTGTGATGCGGCATTGTGAAGTAATGGATGAGAATTTGGTGGAACAACTGAAGAAAGACATACATGACTGCGTGTTCCTTTCACTTCAATTTGATACTCGACAGATGTGATCGACATATCACAGTTATGCATTTTTATTAGAATCGTGTTTAAAGATATGACTGCCAAAGAAGAAATGCTTAAAATCCTACCTTTAAGAGAGAAAACTCGAGGTGAGGACATTTTTCATGCATTCAGTGAGTTAAGCTTGTGAGCATAACAACTGACGGATCACCTGCTATGACTGGCCGCTCCAATGGGTTCATCGCCCTGTGCAAAAGTGACAAAAGGTTTCCAAACTTCTTTAATTATCACTGCATAATTCACCAACAAGCATTGTATGGTAAAATGTTGAATATTAAAGAAATTATGGATATTTCCCATAAGATTGTGTGTTCTATTCGGGCGAGAAGTCGACAAAGGCGTCTCTTCCGGTCTCAGCTAGAAGAAAATAAAGCAGAACACACTGACCTTTTGTTGCACACTGACGTCAGGTGGCTAAGAAGAGGTAAATTCCTGCAGAGGTTTAGGGATCTTTTACCTGAAATTAAAGACTCTGAAGTTAAAACAAACATATTACAAAGAGTTGAAAGACGAAGTGTGGCTGTTATATTTAGCTTTTTTGAATGACACCACTGCTTTTCTAAATCAGCTAAACTTAGAGTTGCAAGGTAAAAACAAAACTATTGTTGAAATGATTACCTCAGTGAATGCTTTTAAACAAAAACTAGAACTGGTATCCTCACAGCTGCAGCGACACCAACTGCGGAACTTCAAAAACATGATGTCAGAGCTGGAAAGTCAAGGGAAAGAATGCGACCAATTTGACAGTGTTCGATACGTTGAACAGTTGCAGAATGTTATTACAGACTTCAACAGACGGTTCCAAGACTTAGCAACACTAGAACCTATAGCAACATTCATGTGCTTCCCATTTGGTGCAAACTTTGACATTGATGATATTGCATCAAAAATGGCCTTATTGTTTTATATGGACATATCTGCAATCGAGAATAAAATTTTGACTCTGCGAACGACATTCAAATCAACAGGTCTTCAGAAGAAACGTTTGGCACCTACTTGAAGAAAAGTATCCGAATGTCAGAAAAAGTGCCATGTACTTTGACAGCATTTTTTGGATCAACCTACCTTGTGAGTCACGTTCTCATGGTGTCATCAAATCAAAAACGAGCCACTCTGACAGATGATCACCTGGATGCTTATTTGAGGTTAGCATCAGCAGCTACAGTCCGAACTACACACCGGCTTGCTGATGCCAGCAGTGCAAAATCATCACATCAGTAAAGTAGCTCTTCCTATTCCAGTATACCTAATTTCTATAAGTTTGGGGGTTAAAATTTAATGAAAAATATATCTGTGTGTATTTGGCAATATATTTTTATATTCACTTTATTTTATTCTTGGTTATTCTCTCTCCATCTGTGTGTGGTGTGTGTGTGTGTGTGTGTGTGTGTGTGTGTGTGTGTGTGTAACTGGGCTGGTGGATCGTATAGGGAGAACTTTGGAAAAAGTAGATCCTATCTCAGTAAAGTCTGGCCACCCCTGCTGTACATAGTAATAAAACCGGATCCCCTGAAGATCAGGGCCCCCGGCCTTTTTTAGTTAGCTTTATAAGGCTAACTAACGAAAATATCACGATCTAACCTAACCAGTCATCAAGGGCGTACAGTTGACTTAACGATTGTTGTATTAGGTCGTGATATTTTCGTTAGTTAGCCTTATAAGGCTAACTAAAGAAGGCTGAGGGGCCCTGATCTTCAGGTGATCCATAAAACCTAATACAAAAAGCCAATAGTTAAAAAATAGCTTAAATAAATTATCTGGATTGTAAAACAATAAAACAATAAAAGTTAAACCCATTAAAAATAAAACAACAGAATAAACTAAAATTTAAATTTAAAAGGACGAACCTGGATGGTAAGAGTTGCAAATAACAACTTGCAACTCTTACCATCCAGATTAGTCCTTTTAAATTTAAATTTTAGTTAACCTGTCGTTTTATTTTTAATGGGTTTAACTTTTATTGTTTTATTGTTTTACAATCAAGATAACTTTTTTAAGCTATTTTCAACTATTTGTTTTTTGTATTAGGTTTTATTACTGTGTACAGTATATTTATCTGTCATTTGTATTTACTTTTGTTTCTTTAGTTATATTATTGATTGGACCGAAACGTTTGACCAATAAATGTTGAGAGTCGTATCTCTTGGCTTTATATTCCTATTATACAGGGCTATTGAAAGTGATTCATCCGATTTTAACTGAGAATACTTCCGTACCTATCAACATTGCATCAACTGGGCATACACCACATGAAAGAGGAAATCTCTATGTTTTACAAGATCACCGCGAAAGGGTTCCAAAGTCAAGCCGTGGCCTAACCTAGCAACAAACAGTCAGTGTGAAAATGGCGTTCGCACAGCAGAAGGCGTTTTGTGTTGCAGTTTTCGAGCTGTAAATCGGTAGTCACAGTGCAGCGTGCGACTTCTTCCTTTGGGGGTACGTTAAGATACTGTGTACGTGCCACCGTTGCCCACATCTTTGGATGAGCTCCGAACTCGCATTGTTACTGCCGTAGAGTCAGTGACAACGGACATGCTGGAGCGAGTATGGGAGGAATTCGACTATTGTGTCGACGTTGCTCGTGTAACTAGGGGAAGTCACATAGAGCATTTATGAGGTGAGAGACAAAATTTGGACAGTTTTTCTTTTGGTTGATGTATCACAAATCACTCTGTATTTGTAACATTAAAAAATATTCTCATTTGAAATCAGGTAAATCATTTTGAATAGCCCTGTACACGTATATATACAGGGTGTATCAGAAGTCGCGCACCATAGGCTTTATTCAGATTTACGAGGTTTACGAGTCGAAATGGTTTATAAGTGATGTTTAATTACAATATATGTTCGATAATGTTCGAATAATAAAATTAATAGCTTTTTAATTAACTGTCCATACTATCTTAAAATAATTAAATTGAATGATGCTACATTAGCCAATGGTGTCTCAGAATTCGCGCACCATTGGCTAATGTAGCTCATTCAATTTAATTATTTTTATTTTAAGATAGCTTTTGATTAACTGTACATTTTATTATTCGAACATTATCGAACATATGTTGTAATTAAACATCACTTATAAACCATTTCGACTCGTAAACCTCGTAAATCTGAATAAAACCTATGGTGCGCGACTTCTAAGACACCCTATATATATATATATATATATATATATATATATATATTAAAGTTTGGTAGTTTGAGGAAATTAAAAGAAATATCGACACATCTTGAAACAAATAGGCTGACGTTTCTCAGATTCTGTTTATTTACTATACCAGTGAAGAATGTGTGCCAAAAAGAAATTGAGAAAATGCGTTTTAATGTTTTTCTTCTGTACGTACCACGTTTACATACGTGCACTCTATATTCATATACATGTATGCACACAGGCACGCGCATATTCCAGGCTACCAAGCGTATACAATTTAATCAACCTTTTGTATATACACTCTCTGGCCCAGTTATTACAATCACCCCGGAAAAAATATGCTAATTTTCAACATTGTTTACAAAGTGTGAAAGAACTGTTCATATGTAAAATTAGGACAATACTGAAAGTTGTTTTAGTACTCTTGTTCATATTTTGATACAGCTATGGCCAAAAGAGTTGAAACACCTTAACATTTTTGGAAATGAGAAAGGTATTAACAGAAATTACCTATAACATCACTGATGTTACTGATAATGAATTTAGTAACATTTGTTAACATTTGTGAACTTTCTCAGAAAGATTTGGTGTAGTTATTATCTGCTACATTAGTTTTAATGTCATATTTTTCAATTTTTACAGTTTCTTGGTAAGTATATTTAAATTACAAAGTAGTATGAAATTCAATACATCAACAGCACATCATTACTCCAAGGCAGATCTAGAGGGGGGGGGGGATGAGTGCCCTTTTTTCAAGTGCAAGTGTCCTCTTTGAATGATACGTATGCCTCTGAAAATAAATTTTGTTTTTGTAAATAGATCATGGTTATTTTATTCAAATTCAATTTAGAATCTTTATCCGTATACATTGTACTTCCAAATTTGTAGTTGCAGTGGTTTTCATCGGTGCCCTTTTTGCTTTGGACCCCCCTCCCCTTACTGAAATGCCTAGATCCGCGCTTGTTACTATTCTACTCTAGGATCTTCCGCTGAAATTTCTTCTTTCCCTTCTCTTTTCCATTTAGACGTCTCAGTTTCCGTCCCTTCTTCTGATAAAAATCAACTTTTCGCTCAAACTTTCGCCTCCAACTCAACCCTAAACGATTCCGTTGTTGTTCCTCAATCTCTTTCCCTCTCTGACTTAGTTACGTCTGAAATTAGAATCTCCTCCAAAGATCGTTTTCCTGCCTTAGCTGTGCTCAACTCTCGAAAGTCGTACGGTCCTGATGGGGTTTCCCTTGTTGTTCTCAAGAACTGTGCTTCTGTGTTAACACCCTACCTAGGCAAACTCTTTTGTGTTTGCCTTTCATCTGGTACTTTTCCTTCCTGTCAGAAGTTCGCTTTCATTCAGCCTGTCCAAAAGTAGGGTGACCGCTCTTAACCCTCCAACTATCGTCCAACTGCTTTGATTTCTTGCCTTTCTAAAGTTTTTGAATCTATCCTTAATAGGAAGATTCTAAACACCTCTACTCACAATCCTCTTTTAGATGGTCGGTCTGGGTTCCTACCGGCAATCTTGTTGCATATCTCTGACTATTG
Organism: Bathynomus jamesi; assembly: GCA_023014485.1. Taxonomy (NCBI): domain Eukaryota; kingdom Metazoa; phylum Arthropoda; class Malacostraca; order Isopoda; family Cirolanidae; genus Bathynomus; species Bathynomus jamesi. Next base: position 256,484 of record JAJOZX010003553.1, on the reverse strand, counting down.
GTTATCCTCCTTCCGGGGTTTTGGTGAAATCTTTGCTATTACGCTAGACCAGCGCTGTCCAACTTGCGGCCCGCGGAATGGACGTTTGCCAAATTTCATTTCTGAATTTTCTTCCCTATTTTGTAATTTCTAGTAGGGAGAACAACATTCAGCGGGTTCCTAAGTCGTATTAACCAACAGTGTATGATTATAGGCAACATCTTGGCCGCGCTTTATAGAAGTTGGACAGCACTGCGCTAGACATATCAAAAGCTTTTGATAGAGTCTGACACAAGTCCTTAATTTCCAAACTGCCCTCCTTCGGTGTCTGTCTTTCTATCTGTGCCTTCATCTCTGATTACCTTTGTGGCTGACCTATAGCCGTGGTTGTAGATGATCACTGTTCTTCTCCTAAACTATTAATATTGAGTTCGTCAGGGCTCTGTCCTGTCACCCACTCTCTTCTTTTTATTTATAAATAATTTTTTAAGTCGCACTTCCTAGCCTATCCACTCCTATGCCGATGATTCCATTCCATCCATCACTTCATCCACTTCACAAAGCGTCCCTCTCGACAGTTACTCCATGCTTCGCGAGAGACGGCTATGGCGCACCTGACCTCTGATCTTCCTACTATCTTTGACTGGAGCAGAGAAAATCTTTTGGTTTTCAGTGTCTCAAACACCCAGTTCCTTTATCTGTCTACTCGTCACAATCTTCCACACGACTATCCCCTTATCTTCAACAATACAGAACTCAACCCTTCCTCTTCTTGCGATTTTTTTCTTGAGTCTTGTCCGCCCCTGTATGGAATACGCTTCTCATGTGTAGGATGGCTCAACCCACACAGCTATACTTGACCGGGTGGAATCAAAGGTTTTTCGTCTCATCAATTCTATGCCGCTTACTGACTGTCTTGAATCCCCCTCTCTTCGTCGCAATGTTGCCTCACTCTCTCTTTACTATCGCTTTTATAAAGGACATTGCTCTTCTGAACTCTCTAACTGCATGCCTCCTCCTTTAAGGAGAGCTTGCACCACCAGAATTTCAACACACTCATCCAAAACGAAAATATTTATTTATTATTATTATTTTGCCTCGACTAACGTCACTGCCAGAAAATTTTAAATCACATTAAATTTACATCTGTTTTGGTCCTTTTATTTCGTGCCTAGACTTTAAAAGAAAGCACTACGAAAATTAATTACGGCATATCCAGCTTTAGCCATTGGTATATTCATTCTGAATCAAATTTGTAAGTAACTAAACTTCAAAATATATTTATCACTATATTTAACCGGTTCGACTCTATTAAACTCCTTTGTACGACACTGAGAAAAGCTGTAATATAATAAAACTATTTATAATGTATGCGCGATTACGTCGCCTTTATATCGCAACACCATTTCCCGTCGATCAGCGAAATTAAAGAACATTGCGTCTAGATAGTAGTTGGATATCTGACCGTCCTCGCGTCCAAGTGATGTAGCGACCCCTGGTTCGGATCCGGCGTAAAGCTATAGGTCCCTTTCGTCAAATGACCTTCGCCGTTACAAAGGAGTTTAAACAACCACCAAACCACACATATTTATAATGTAGTCCATAATCAACAATACTTTCAATTAATTTTTAAAACGTAATCCTCCTTGTACCTCCTCGCGTAAACCGTAAACTGACCTAAATCACAACAGCGCGCACTTTTGCACACATTTCCATTCACAACAAAGTTATAATATAGATTCTTCTTTTCTGAAAAAGTCATAGTATGTAATGATATTTAAAAATACTTTTAATACATTCTTTTAAGTTCCTCCACTATTTGCTATACGCCAGTCACCTAAACAATAACAGATGTTTCTAATTGACCCTATACCCATCGGACTGACAAGACCATAACATCGACACTAAAAACAACTAACTTAACCTAACCTATGCTAACCTAAACTAACTTAATCTAACCCATAATTACTTCTCGATAGAGTGTCAAGACGATCAGATTTCGTAATCCCGTTTCTAATTACATTCAGTTTCAGAACATAATGACGAAAACGTGTTTACATTTATTTAATTTAATAATTAATAATAATTAGAATATCAGTTTTATGCTTTATACTACACTGTATGCATATTATGCATTATGCCAGTTATGGGATTTTATAGGTTATATTTAGTTAGAACAGTGGTTTTCAAATTAAGGTTGCGACCCAATACCGGGTCGTGAAACATGAATCTGGATCAATAGGTGCAGAAAATTCTTTTTAAAAATGTTATTTGAAATTGGTTCGTAAAACGAACCGACTCAATTTTTTTTTATTTACTGCATATATACTGCGTTTAAAATGTTTTTTTTTAAGTAAGTTCGATCTCTAGTTATTACTTGAAGTGAAGTGTTAAGGCCAGCATGTAGCTATTGCCCTTTACTGTGATTTTATAAAAACACTAGTCAGAAGATACTGTTTTGGGTTGTGGGGATGTTTTTCTTCCACTGGGTCGGGAGGAAAAAGTTTGAAAAACACTGATCTAGAAGAATCCATATATTTTTAATTTTTAAAAATGTTGCCTCTGAGTTACGCAGTTATAATTAAAATAACGGATAAGTATCGTACGTTATTTTTAACAACAAAAAGTTACGGAACGAAAGAGCGGAAAAGAGTCTTACTATTGGTAATCGTTTATTGCTTGAGGTACTTTCTTGGTTTAAAATTGGCAAGTCATTAACATACGAGTAAATGAACTGATTTAAACTTCTGTAAACAAATTTAGTTAGAGTTTTGTTATTTTATTATATTTTCAGGTATTCTTACAAAGTGTCTACATCAGTGGTTCTTAAACTTTTTTGTCCCATATCCCCTCTACAAGTTGACTTCTGACCCATCGCCCCCCTGATGTTCAAGTGCATTGACTAATATGATTAATGGATGAATGGTACTGGCTCTATTCACTTACAATACCAGCGATTATTCACTGACTCCCCCCCCCCCCCCCCCCCAAGAAATATTCTCACGCCCTCCCAATTTAAGAACCACTGGTCTACATAGTATGTGTACACAGTACTTTCTATGAGCTGTATGATAGTCCCAATAAAAAAAATACTGCCCTCTGTTGTCTCATTGGTGCATGCAAAATTTTTCCATATATGTGGACAAATGATACTTATTATAATGAAGTCAACCAATCAGATGTCAGACATTAATATGTAACAATGTGGCAGGTGTAAAATTGTTCTCTTACGTGGAACAAAGGCATTAAAGGGTTAAAGCTGAAAAAGTTACACAATTGTTTCACAGCGATTTCAGCCTTCCATAATATCATAGTTGTTAAAATCTGTAACTGGTGTGCAACTTAAATGCACAGTTTTTTTTCAGGAGTTTAGGTCTCTCGGTCATGGCTACACTGTGGACACTTTTGTTCCGTCGAACTTCTGTACAAGGTTCAAAATGTTCGTAAGTGTTGAAGGAGTCCGGTCAAAATGTTTCTGATACTGGCAAGCAGTTTCAGCTGTATTTTGGTAAAGGTGTGCCACTCTATAACTTGAATTGTAATTCTTTCAAACATGATCTTCAATAATCAACTTAGGCCGAGCTGAAAGGTGTGAATGTGTGATTAAATTTAATAAATCGTCCTCTGTATTATAGGTGCAGCCGTTACGTAAATCTGTGACCAGTCAAACAGGTCTTCTTACTTTTGTCCTACCCTTATATATATATATATATAGTGTGTGTGTGTATATATCTATAAACCTTTCTGTGCGATGATTCCCCATTTCACAAAGGTAAAGTTTGTAGCCTCTCCTTTTATATATATAATACCAACCCACAAGGAAGAGGAAAAGTGATTCCAAGGCCTTTCGCGTATTTAGAAGTAGCCTACACCTCGTCATTCCCTGACAAGGTATACTTTTGAATATATGAAAGGCCTTAGAATAATTTTCGTTTTTCCTTGTGGGTTTGTATAATTTATTCATTTCACGTGTTTAATTGTGAAATTCATCCCATATATATATATATATATATATATATATATACACCAGTGGCGACTCGTGGTATAAATGTATGGGGGTGCAATTTCATAAAATTGTACGACAACACGGACTCACAATAGGCTAGCGCGAATCCAGCTGCCGCTCACAAGAGTACTTGTATTAACATATGCGGCTATGCCAGACGCACAATTCTAGTTAATTACAAATAAGTAATAATTTCAATAAAATACATATAAATGGCTTATATCATTATTACTGAAGTAACTATTAGTAAAAATAAATTTGCTATTATAAAAAAAATTCGCGATTGTACTTATATTTTCATTACAACAGTAAAATATAATTTATATTTACTTGAGCGAAAAATCTATCGCTCCATTCGGCTGCAATATTATTTTGTATTCAAACAGCGGTACGCTGTTTGAAGCTATGCTATAAGTTTAGAATATTATGTACTGTATGAAGGCTTACTCAAAATGCCTCATGAATCATGATATGCCACATGAATTTTTAAAATATATTTCAAGAATATTTTTTTTAATATCTTAAAATTAATATATTTTTTATCTCTTAAATTAATATTTATCGTTTCAAGCAAGGGGGAGCGACCGCTCCATCGCTCCTATACGCCAGTCGCCACTGATATACACACACTGTATATTCAATTGAAATACGTGTACAATAAGTAACGGAAAGAAAAATATGTGACGCTTATGACTGTGAACGACGTAATGGTAAAATATGTAATCTGAAGGAATCGCGTAGACGAAATGCAAATAAAGAAAACGTAAAGAATTTCGATATTTCATCACTAGAAAAGGCATCGTGCATAAAAGCGAGAAATTTTTTGCTTGAAATACGGTACTTTGCAGGTGGTAAAAGGTTTTAGAATTTTTAGATTACATACACACACACACACACACACATATATATATATATATATATATATTTTTTTTTTTCAGTATATAAAAGCTTTCAGAATTATTAGTTGTGTGAATAAAAAATGTGCACGTAAAAGGCATAATAATAAAAATTGAAAGATCTTTAAAATAATTGAAACGATTTCGTGGTTTAACGCGCAACGACGACGATTCATTTTGACTAAACGAGGAAGAAATGATTCATTATTAGTTCAGGGAAATAATGAGAGAGAGAGAGAGGGAAACATTCAAAGAAATTTGAGGATCGATGTTCATTCCTCAAAAGTTTTAACCTTTAACGATGTTCTCACATATCAAAAGAAATGTAATATTGGGGAACATTGTATAAATTATGAAAATGTTGAGTGTAGAATGGCTGCAACAATTATTTTTATTGGAGGTTCTAAATCAGGGGTGGCCAAAACGTCGATCGCGATCTACCAGTAGATCGCAGAGCAATTTTTAGTAGATCGCAGAATGACCAGTAGCTTAGCTTAGCAACAGAGACCTTACAGTTCACATTACTAACGAGCACATGACCCGACCGCAACTACCAGAAATTAGCGTTCTTTATGTTATCACCTCCATTATCGGTAGCAACATTTATTGGTTTGATCTTTGTGTTTACCAGTCATTTAACAAAAAATAACAAAGTTTAACTTTAATAATTCTAAGAGATATTTAATTAATGTCATAGAAAATGATACCGCTAACTTTAATTTCTGCCAAAATTTCATACCGCAATAAGCTGAGCTGTTATGAGCATGTGTCACTTAAGTGACGGGTCAGTCATTTGGAATAATCGGTGGTGAAGGTCAGTCTCCAATCCAATTGCATTAACACCGTTGAAATGAGTGCTGGACCAAGTGCCAAGAAACAAAAACTTACAACTTTCACAATGAGTGGCAGACGGCATACTTCGGGCGAGAAGTCTACAAAGGCGTCTCTTTCGGTCCCAGCTAGAAGAAAATAAAGCAGAACACACTTACCTTTTGTTGCATACTGATGTCAGGTGGCTAAGTAGAGGTAAATTCCTGCAGAGGTTTAGGGATCTCTTACCTGAAATTAAAGACTTTCTTAAGTTAAAAGAAACATATTACAAAAAGTTGAAAGACGAAGTGTGGCTGTTAGATTTAGCTTTTTTGACTAACACCACTGCTTTTCTAAATCAGCTAAACTTAGAGTTGCAAGGTAAAAACAAAACTATTGTTGAAATGATTACCTCAGTGAATCCTTTTAAACAAAAACTAGAACTGGTATCCTCACAGCTGCAGCGACACCAACTGCGGAACTTCAAAAACATGATGTCAGAGCTGGAAAGTCAAAGGAAAGAATGCGACCAATTTGACAGTGTTCGATAAGTTGAACAGTTGCAGAATGTTATTACAGACTTCAACAGACGGTTCCAAGACTTAGCAACACTAGAACCTGTAGCAACATTCATGTGCTTCCCATTTGGTGCAAACTTTGACATTGATGATATTGCATCAAAAATGGCCTTATTGTTTAATATCGACATATCTGCAATCGAGTGTGAAATTTTGACTCTGCGAAACGACATTCAAATCAAATCCAGGTCTTCAGAAGGAAACGTTTGGCACCTACTTCTTGAATAAAAGTATCCGAATGTCAGAAAAAGTGTCATGTACTTGACAGCATTTTTTGGATCAACCTACCTTTGTGAGTCAACGTTCTCACACATGAATATCATCAAATCAAAATACCGAGCCACTCTGACAGATGATCACCTGGATGCTTGTTTGAGGCTAGCAATCAGCAGCTACAATCCGGACTACACACGGCTTGCTGATGCCATGCAGTGCAAATCATCACATCAGTAAAGTAAGCTCTTCCTATTCCAGTATACCTAATTTCTAATAAGTTTGGGGGTTAAAATTTAATGAAAAATATATCTGTGTATTTGGCAATATATTTTTATATTCACTTTATTTTATTCTTGGTTATTCTCTCTCCATCTGTGTGTGTGTGTGTGTGTATATATATATATATATATATATATATATATATATATATATATATATATATATATAACTGGGCTGGTGGATCGTATAGGGAGAACTTTGGAAAAAGTAAATCCCATCTCAGTAAAGTCTGGCCACCCCTGTAATCCAAATAATGGATTTTGACGCAATTGGAAGAAACTGTTACCTTTCGCTTTTATTTTAGACATTTGGACACTTCCTCATTCATATTGAATACTAACGTCAATCTTCCACATTTTTATTTGAAAACGATACTCATTTCTCCACATTTAATGTATGAATAATTCTTTATTTATAAAATAAATACAATTTTAGAATTTAGTTTTACAATAATTTTAACATAAAGTAAATAATTGTGAAATTTGACTATTTATTTTATTTTATTTGGCCTTTAACCCATTACATCCAAAACCATTTTTTTGTCTGATATTTCTTGATATCTTCAGCTTTGGAGACTTTAAATAAACATGAAATAGTTATCTGATACATAAAAATTTAAATTAAAAAATAAAAATTAACATTTAAAAATTTCACTTTTAAGTTCTAACCTAAATTGCAGTGTTAAAATGTGTCCTAAAAAAAGGACGCTGAGCGTTAGTGTGTTAAGTTTTAGGCTTTACTAGGCTCTTAACTAAAGCTAAAACATCACTTCATAGATAGTTAAGATTAATAAATAATATACAAATCACGAATAAGAATTATTAATTAACCTCAAATACATAAATAAACTAATAGTTAAAAATAGACAATGACTTTAAATGATTGTGAAGTCATTAATGTTATTGTGAAGATATTTACTTTTTATTTACTTAATTTATAAACTTATTTATAAAATAAATATTATAATATTAGAATTTGTTCTGCTACAATAATACAAATAAGACTGTCGATTGGACTATTTATTTTATGTAATTTGACCCTTAATATATGATGCATAAGTCACGTTCAAATTATGATTAATACACAAATGAACTAATAATAGTGGAAATAAAGTATATGTTAATCTTAGGTTATTATTATAGATGTGAAACAAACACAGACGGTCATTATTGAAGATATGATACCAATACAGTACAAAGAATTGAGTGTTAGACACGAGAAATGAACAAGTAATAAGCGAGTAATGTACATTTAATCCTAGATTGGACACAAAATGAACAAGTAATAGAATATATAATGGTCGGTTGGTTGGTGGAGTTTTTTAACCTCCTTCAGAAATACCTAAGGTCGTATGACGGAGGGAACCTACAGCTTTACGTGGAATCCGAACCACGGGTCGCTACACAATCTGGATGCGGAAGAGGGTCCCTCATCAAACTACTACCCAGAACCATGTCGCTTAACTTACCGTGATATTGGCCACATCGTAACCAAGTTCAGATAAAATAAAGAGCATCTAATCTCCTGAGACAGTCGCAGCGGCGCGTTCCAGGTAGACAAACTAAATAAAGGAAAATCTTCCTAATCAAATAAATTACAGTCTAAACAAGTCAAGAATGAAGGTTCCTGAAACTATTTAAAGAAGTTTGAAGAGCACTCAGAATGATATTAGGAAAAATTAGTTTAAACAAATTATGCTAATTTGTTTTCTTAGTCCAACAGTAATAAATTTTTCATAAAATAAAAATCAATTCTTTATTTGAATTATTACGTCCACAACATTTCCGTCCAAAGAAATTATAAAATGCTTTTATTTTCTTTTTCAATGAAGCCCCAGTAATTTATTTACACATTTTTTCTTAACAAAAATTCTTTTTAAATTTCTCAAACAAATGTCTGATGAACTATGATGGTGGACGAAGCTTTATTTACCGACAACATTCACAAATAAGGTGTCAATTAATGACATCTTAAATTACCAAATTTTTAAGAAAGTTAAATATAAAAACTAATTTTTGCACGTCTCATGACTGATTATGACATCTTCAGAAGGGCTACGTCGAGGCCTCCGTAACACCGGCCATTCGACTTGTTTAGCGAAGATAAGCAACGTTAGTCTGTTCAGTAGTTGGATGGGGGACCGTCACGAGGTTCGGATTGCACGTTAAGTTGTAGGTCCCCTCTAGCTAATCCAACCAACCAATGACATCTTCATTTCCGTTTCAAGGAAATATAAGATTACACTATATCGCAGCTCCTCGTTCAGATACCTCAAAAGAATCAGGTTCTCATTTTTCTGTGCACTTACGCACACACACACACACACACACACACACACACACACACACAGGTGTCTGGGACGACTGACAGCAACCCCTTTCCTGTAACCTTCTACTCAATTTCATTCCAAAGTTGGATATTGCGTATATGCACGCAACGACCTAACTTGTTCTCGTATTTCCGAAATTGAATCCTCCGAATTCTACATCCTCTGGCTACGGCTTCTATGCCAGTCCTCAAACAAAATACATCAGCGCTATTTATCTTTCCCCAAATTCTACTGACTATCCAAAATTCTTTGACAACCTTATTTCTAAAATGGAATATATTTTATCCCACTCTCCTTGTACTGAAATCTCCATTTTAGGAGATTTCAATGTTCACCACCACCTTTGGCTTTCCTCCCATTTCACTGACATCCCTTGGGAACTAGCTTACAATTTTTCTATCCTGAATGACCTAGAGCATATTGTATAGCACCCTACTCGTATTCCCGATCGCTTTGGAGATCGGCCGAACATTCTGAATTTATTTCTCACCACGCATCCTTTTTCTTACTCCGTGAAACTTTTTTCTCCGTTAGGCTCCTTCGACCACAATTTTATATCTGTTTCATGTCTTGTCGCGCCAGTTCGGCCTTTGGATCCTCCCAAGAGGAAACCTTTGGCCTTTGGCACTTTGGGGCCGCTGATTGGAAGGCCCTTATGTAGTACTTCTCTGACTTCCCATGGAATGATTACTGATTCCGTGTTCAAGGCCCCTCCGAATTGGCTGAATGCATCACGGAGGTGATTCTCTCGGGCATGGAGGCGTACATTCCATATTCTATTCCTAATACTGATGCAAAAAAACCTTGGTTTGACTTTACTTGTTCTAATACTATCTGCAACAAAGAGTGTGTTTTCAGAAAGTACCGTCGCCATCCAACTCCTGACTTTCACTTTCAGCTTATATTTCTGCCCGGAATCATGCAAAATCTGTTCTTTAACTTTCCAAAAATTCCTTCATCAAACAAAATGTGAAAACCCATCCAATTCTAATTCTTCTCGTTCTTTCTGGCACCTGGACAAGAACCTTTCCAACAACTTTACTTATACCTTTCCTTCTCTTTTCCACTCTAACGACTCAGTTGCCGTCTCTTCTAATAAAGCTGAACTCTTCGCTCAACTTTCAATCCTGGGCGATTTCGTTGCTGTTCCTCCAGTTCCTCCTCCTTCTGACGTAATAATATCTGAAATTAGAATCTCTTCCAAAGGGTTTTTATTGCCGTATCTGTGCTCAACTCTTGGAAGACGTATGGTCCTCATGGTGTCCCTCCTGTTGTTCTCAAGAACTGTGCGTCCATGCTGACACCCTGCTTAGGTAAAATCTTTCGTCTTGTTTTTCATCTGGTACTTTTCCTTCCTGCTGAAAGTTCGCTTTCATTCAGCCTGTCCCAAAGAGTGGTGAGTGCTATCACCCCTCCAGCTATTGTTTAATTACCTTAATTTCTTGCCTTTCTAAAGTTTTTGAATCTATCCTTAATAGGAAGATTCTTAAACACCTCTCTTCTCACATCTTCTTTCAGATCATCACTATGGGTTCCGCAAGGGACGCTCCACTGGAGAGCTCTGACTCTTGGTCATCGTCCTTTCAGAATTTCGGTGAAACCTTTGCGATTGCACTACACATATCCAAAGCTTTTGATAGAGTCTGGCACAAATCCTTAATTTCGAAACTGCCCTTCTTCGGTTTCTGTCCTTCTATCTGTCCCTTCATCTCTGATTTCCTTTCTGGCCAAACTATACCTGTGGTTAGATCGGTCACTGTTCTCCTAAAGCTATTAATAGTGGTGTTCCTGAGGCTTTGCCCTGTCACCCCCTCTTTTCCTTTTATTTATCAATGATCTATTAAGTCGCACTTCCTGTCCTATCGACTCCTTTGCCGATGATTCCAATCTTCACTTCTCCACCCGCTTCACAAAGCGTCCCTCTCAACAGACACTCGATGCTTCGCGTGAGGCGGCTATGGTGCACCTGACTTCTGATCTTTCTGCTATTTTTGATTGGAGTAGAGAAAACCTTGTGGCTTTCAATGCCTCAAAGACTCAGTTCCTTTATCTGTTTACTCGTCATAATCTTCCACACGACTATCCCCTTATCTTTAACAATACACAAGTCAATCCTTCTTCTTCTCTTAACATTTCTGGCGTTTTTTTTTCTCGTGATCTTTCCTGGAAAGATCACATATACTCTCTTTTGAAAACAGCTTCTACAGTAAGAGGTTAAGTGTGCTGTACTTCCTCCGTAGGTTCTTGACCCCACTGACTGAGTTGCTGTCGGTGCTACTGTAGTATGCGTCTACCTACGATTCGGCGGTCTACCTTTTAATTATAGCTTCTTATCTTGTTTACTAATTGTTTGTTTACATCTCATTGTCAATCGCCCTTGACGATTGGTTA